>WUQG02427103.1:0-14643 GCA_011317285.2 Androctonus mauritanicus | reverse complement strand
AATAAAGTATTTTATAATATAAAAGAGTGAAATAAATTATTCCTGCTTGAAGTGCTGAAAAACTAAAGGTTTATAAGCAATGAACAAGTCTTACCATTATTTAAGTAAATCAAACACTGAATATTACAAGATAAATTCGTCTCCTAGAACAAGCATGCATCCTGTCTATTCCTTGTTTTGTTGTTGTTGTTCCTTTCTTGTTCAAATCAAAACCTTTAAGAATATCAATGCAGATTTAATAAATCAAATCGCCTCAATCAATTTTGAAATTGTCATGATTTGATCTGGTGGCTCAGGTTAAAATCTGATTCTTCACACGTTTTGCTTTCATACTTCAATAAGATCACAGAATTTGAGTTCCTCATTATGGGAGTTTAGCATCTTGAAAACATGTTCAGAAATATCTTCACAAATTATATACTGCTTTAACATATTCACAATATTATTTAAGATAAATCTAACACTATCAGTAGCAGAATTAGAGATTTTTTTCCACTACTGCATATAGTGTTAGATTTCTCTTAAATAATATTGTTCAGAAACAACTTCCAAATAAACTTTGCTGTCATATGAGGCTTCTGTACTATCTAGGTAACAGGATCAACTTTTGAAGTGACATCTTCTTCACAGCTTATTCAGGATTTAAAAGCAAACTTACTTCAGATGCACCTTTACTGTTTTATCAGCAGCATCTCTCCATTAATCTCCAATATTCCTTGCTGCATCTAGGATATTTCAAAAATCCTTCAATATCTTTCTATTATTACTTACTACTTACTGCTTTCCATCCTATTGAATACTAAGGAGCAAGACATTTCAATGACCAACATAGGCTATTCATATCTGTAATTAAGTCTTCCTTTCTTATTTTATATTGTTTTTTACTGGAGGTAACTAAACAGTGGGCTATTTCAACATTTACCATGGGTCAGCTATATCTATAATTGGTCAGTTATAAGATGAACAATGAGTTCAATGAAACAAGCTAAAACCTTTCTTGAAAAAAATCAGGGCTATATAAAGCCTGGAATTAAACCAAATTTTCCAAAATGAACTGCAACACAATTCTATGTTGTTTGATTTATTGTTCGCTATAAATTGATGGAAACGGTTTGGTTTTTCATAAGGCCAGGATCAAATCAGAGTTCTAGATCAATAATTCAATGTTCTAGCAAAGTAGCATTTGAAGGCAAGACAGTGTGTGAAATGCAAATTACATTTAGCTTAAATATCAATTTATTAATAAACATAAACCAGTGGAATAGCATGTATATATTAATTTGATCACTTTGATTAAAATTGAGTCTGAATAACATAAATCAGGATTCCTATATATATATCCTCAGCGGCCAAATTGTACTTGAAGCTACATGCAGCTCTTTAGTACCTTCGATGTGGCTTCCACACCAGGAAAGTCAATAGTTAATATGGAGCAAATACTTACTTAAAAAATAATAATATATTTGTAATTTGTTTATTTATTGTAAAAAGTAATATGCATCTATAGGAAATAAATGCATGTAAGATATATAATAAACAATTTTTGAAACCACTGCTAAGATTATCCGAAAAACTGAGGCAGCTCTCATTGACCAAGAAATAATTTGATTATTTGAGATTCTCCTATATGGCTTATAATGACACGAAGCTTGGCCACCCCTGATTATACATATATATGTAGTATAATATTTAATAAAAAAATTTATTAGAATATAACAAATAGCTATATACTATTATACTTAAATTTATTTAATTAATGTGAAACTATTTTATTATAAAATATTCTAAGTTTAATATAAAAATTATTAAATTTGTTTTTTTTATATAAAAAAAATCAATTTCTTACCCTTTCTGTCTGAGTAGCTGCATTACATACTTCTTCTTTCTCACTTCCAGGAATCTGTGTATATTTTGTCTAGAATTTCAGTAAAATTTAAATTTGAAATTTTTTAAATCAAAATTAACTTAATATTTTTATAGATAATTTTTTGTACCATTTGCTGCTGTAACAAACGTACAGTGCGATCCCGTTCTTCCAATTGCTGTTGTAATAGTACTAGCTGCCGTCGTAAATCAGTATTTTCCTAATTTAAATATATATTAATAAATAATAATATTCTAATAATTTCACAAAAATTTTTTCATATACAGGTTTCTCTTGTTTTACAAATACTTTTCACATGAACTTTCATTTTAATAAACCGCATTAATCTGACTAAAAATAAATATAACAATGCAATAAATTCAAGACGTACAAAACTAAATTTTGATAATGTTATCAATTGGTTTCCTAGTTCTCTTCAGTTACTAGAACAAATCTTTAAAAAAAAATCTTATCTTTTATAAAATCTTAAATAAATCTTTAGAATAGTTTCTGAGTATTTTAAAGATTTATCCTAGTAGCTGAGGAGGACTGGGAAACCAATAGAAAACATTACTAAAATAAAAATTTAGTTTTCTGAATATTTGAACTTACCGCATAAAGTGCTGTATTTATTTTTAGTTAAGTTAATAACAGTTCATCAGAGTTTTATAAATAACTGCAAGGGCATTAATTTGCACTAGTTTTTCAGTGATCAAAGAATTTTTTCTTATTGATATTGAATTTTTTTACAAAAAAGAAACCATTTCATGATCAACTGACTGATCTACTATATTTTATTTAAATTATTCATTATATTCTGGTTCTATGTAATAATTCACAACCTCTAATCATGTTTTAATATATTTTTTTCTATATTCCATCTATATTCTATGGATGGATCGTCTTTCTATATTCCATCTATATTGGACTAAGCCAATACAAAAATTCCTGACTGGGATAATCCTTAATTGTTAATTCATAGATTAATAATTTAAACTAAAAGTGATGTCAATCTATGAATTAATAATTATAATTCATCATCTTAATTCATGCCAACTCATCATAATTTTTATTTTTATTGTTTGTAGTTATCATCATCATTATTGTGTGTTCTAGCCAAGTTCTATCCAGATGATTTATTAAATCATTTAAAATCATCAGATTAAATTTTGTTTACATTTTATATTAACTGCCACCATAGCAAATACCAATAAATTTCATCGTTGTTTTTGTATTAATCTGAAATCAAGAAATATTATCCTCACACTGTTCTTTTCTTGCTAGAATGATAATACTTTAGTGAATTATAAACAATTGTTAAAATTTTAAAATTTATTATATTAACTCTTTTGCAGCCAGCTATTTTTTCAATTAAGTTTAACTGATATGCAAAAAAAAATTAAAATTGCAAAATTTTGCTTAATTTTTATCAAAATCTTTTGAAATTTTCAATATTTATTGCATTTTTTGTTCTCTTTCTAACAACATAAGTATTTTTTTCAAATTTTATTTCTTTTGCAACTTTTTGTCATGTATACGAGACTGGCAAAAACATGATTTTTTTATATTAAATTTTAGCTGTCCAATAAAATTGTTGATAACTTTAGATGGGGACAAGTCTTTTTAACAAAAATGAGCCATGAATGAAGAAATTCAAGCAAAATTTTCAGAAATTATTGCTAAAATTATCACGAGTTATGTAGCATTTGTTGATTGAAGTTATGCCATATAATTATTAAAAAATTACATGAAATCATTGAAATATTGTTATTTTTATTATTATTTCATATTTATTAACTTGTTCTTATTTTATTCACACAATTTTTAGCAATACTTTTTATAAATTTTATTTATTTATATGAAAAAATCCTAACATAAACAGCTATAATATATTTTTTGTTCCTTTAATTAAGACCACTGCTGGTGTATTGTAACTCTGGCCACTTACCCACATGTAAAGGGGCATTAGCTGTAATAAAAATGCCACACCCCTTTAAATGGCCTGAGGATGATTACATTTCTTTTTTTGAGATTTCCTCCTAAATTTCAGTGAAATTAAAACAAAAAATTAACAATTAAATAAATTTTAATTTATTTTAACCGAACTGATCATTATTTTCTTATTATCTACAATATTTTTTAATTTTCTGAATCTTATAGCTTTAAAATTTCCAAATTATCACTTAGCAAATCACATAATCAGAATGGGTTTGGAAAGTTAGATAATAAAATCAATAGGATGATATGAAAAAATTCAATGCTATCGAGCCATTAAAAAAAAAAATACACATGATAAAAAAAATATTATGGCAACTGAAAAAATTTAGTACCCACTATCAAAAGAGCATATTTCACTGATTACACACAAAAACACCAATTTGCAAAAGCTGGATTAATAAAATCAGAATCAAATTTTTTTATTGTTTATTTATCGTTTTTGTTCTGTCATCTTTATATCTATTGATGGTACAGGCATAGAACAGGTTAAACAAAAAACTTTGTTAATTCAGGGTTTATAAATCAAGGAATAGCTGCACATTGTATTTTTGATTACTTTTTTTTTGTGAGAAACTGAATCAAATTTCCAATCAATATGCTCTGAATTAAAAAATCATTCAAAAATAGATCTGAATTGATCAATTATGTAACTCCACATTCAAATAATTTAAAATCATGCAAATTGGGGACATTCTGTATATTATAAATATAATATACATAAATTTGGATCTGTATAAGTTAGGAACACTCTGTATAGTATAAATATAATATACAGTGTGTTCCTGACTTATACAGATCCAAATTTATGTAAAGATTCTCTAATTTACTAAAAAAATATATCAATCAAAGCAGATAAAGCTATATTGCAGAGATAGGAGTATTTTTTCTCCTAATTTAATCATTTATCATATGTATATGAGTTTAATATGGGTATTAGGTTAGGTTTAGCTAATGATCTATATTCAGACCTGACCCATTCTGAAAAGTTGGAGGTGTGTGACTCAGAATTGAATCTTGATCCTCCAAGATAGTAATAGACTGCTTTACTGTGCAGCTTATGTGCTTATTCTTTAATATAACTATTTTTAATTTTAAGTCTTTGCGACTCACAAGTACAGTATGAGGCATATTCTGCTATATGCATGTTTCAACTTACATAGGGTTTTGCAAAATGATCCATTTACATTAGTCAAAGATTTTTTTATATATCTTTAAATTTATATATAACAATGTAAAATAATAAAATAATTATTAATTTATTTAATAAACAATGTAAATATATAAAATAAATAATATAGAAATAATAAAATTATTACTATAATTAATAAATAATGTAAAAACATATTTAAAATAAACAATGTAAAATAATAATTATAATAAATGATATTTTTATTATGATTACTTTGTGTTTAAATTAGTGGAACAATATTACAACTTTATAAAAATTTAATAAAAAAAAAAAAAAAATGGAAATTTACAAAATGAAAACAACTCTTAGTATGAAAAAGTTTGAGCATCCCTACACCAGAAAATTATGAATGCACTAATGATTGAAATAAGTTTGGTATGATGTAATAATGATCCAAATTTGAAAATACTGAATTTAAAAAAAAAAAATAATTGAGTAATGACATGATCATTTCATAAATCTTAAATAACATATTTATTTTTCATGAGTAATGGAAATTAAATTTAACTATAAATTTGCATATTTATTATGGAATACAACAGTTCAGTAAATAGAAAGTTCTTCTAACAAAATAAAAATTATATTTTTATTTTGTTATATGTTGCATTATAATCCAGATTAGTATATATTATTTATAGGTTTGTTACTCTGTGTATTCTATATGTAGGATATTATGTGTTCCATAGCTTGAGTTTAAACATTTGTAAAAATTCTAAAGAATATGTAGAATTCTAACGCACAAGAATTCCGTTTAAATTCTGTTCTGTTCCATATGTATATGTGTAAATGTTAATGGATAAAGCTAAGTACTGAAGAGGGGCTAAGACAAGTCTGAAAACATTTTACTGAAATAAATGTTTGACTTGATTTACTTGCTAATAGTACTATTTTTATTAGAAGTTTGATAGAACAGTAAGTGGTGTTTAAAACTGTAATAGAAAGTTCTATTCAAATTAAAAAAAAAAAAAAACATTGGCATAAATCATCCAGTTACAAAAGCAAAACATGTGAAAAGACAAAGTAAACTATATGTACATATTATTTTTAAATTTAGTACATAATAAAAATATTATATTCTATATTATTTATAATATGTGCATCATCATTGGGAAAATACAGAATTTAAAAATATTAGTAGTTTCAGATTACTATAAGGAAGCACTGAACAGCAGGTGTACAGGCGGCAACAAATCATTGTATTAAATAATTTGTTGTTGCCTATACACCTGCTGTTCAGTGCTTCCTTATAGTAATCTGATTTTCTAAGTAATAATAAAGCAGTGAAAAGTTTTAATCGTTTTATTAGTAGTTTGTTCATTTTTTGAAGAAATCTTTTAGTTAGATCTGAAGAAATCAATTAGAAGGTTTATATATGTTAGTCTTCATTGCTTTTTTACCAATGACTATTACACACAGTTCTCATTTCTTTATGACCATTATATTTAATGAAATTTGGCCCGATATCTCAAAATAAAAATAAAGCACAAACTTATAATTACAAGTTTCTAGTTATATATATAAAAATCTTCTAATTGGTTTCTTCAGATAACTGCCTGGAAGATTTTTTCAGCAAATGAACAAATTGCTAATATTTTTAGATTTTGTATTTTCCAAATGATTATGCACATTTTATAGATAATATATCAATAAAATATATTTCTATTGTGTCTTAATTAAAAAAAAATGTACACATACAATTTAATATGTATATTTTTCTGTCTCTTTATACATCTAATATATCTAATATATATTTTGGATTATTTGTTTATTTTTTATTGAGTAATTCTCTAATTATAAAGGCTATAACCTTCATACTTGGCATAGTTTTTTTCCTTGATAATCTGACAAATAGCTGGGTTATTCATTGATTTTTTAGAATAAATATTATAAAAAAAATTATGACTAATCATCAATCAACAAAATTTAATAATTTAATCAAGATATGGCACTGTGTCAAAATTCTGCTTGGATGCTTGCTTTTCATGCAAATAGTGCCATCTCTTAGCTAAGCTGTTAAATTTTGTAAGTTATTACATTATTCAAATTTTTTTAGAAATGCTTATTCTAAAAAACTAACAAATAGCCCAGTTATTTAAGTCAGATCATCAAAATAATTATGTTAAATATGGTAATTGTAGTTTCTATTGTTTAGAAGATTACTTGATGCAAACAAAACTATAATCCTATATATATTGTATATGAACTAAAACAATTTCATTTAAGAGAGATAATTTTTCCATATTCTTATACAATAGTTTCAAGAACGTTAAATTCGAATAATCCAATTACTAATATGCTGAAATTTAAATATTTGTAGAAACTTGAGCTGATGATCTGAAAACAAAGAAAAGTTCAGGAAAGTTTGAGCTACCTGAGTTTTTTGATAAACATTATTAACTCTATGGATTTGAAATACACGAATCACTAGTTAGGTTAACTATAAGTTTGTATGCTTTATTTTTATTCTGTGATATCTGACCAAACTGCACTAAATACAATGATCATAAAAAAAATAAAAACTGTGTACAATAGAC
The DNA here is from genome assembly GCA_011317285.2 of Androctonus mauritanicus. Taxonomy (NCBI): domain Eukaryota; kingdom Metazoa; phylum Arthropoda; class Arachnida; order Scorpiones; family Buthidae; genus Androctonus; species Androctonus mauritanicus. The sequence continues at coordinate 7,058 of WUQG02427103.1, read as the reverse complement.
ATTGGTAAAAAGGCAGTGACAACTAACATATAATAAACAATAATATTCATAAATTTTAAAGGGGTACATGATAAAACCAAACAAAATAAGAAATAACATCAAAAAAATGAAACTGTAAAAAGTTAATTAGTAAAAATAATGAAAAAGGCAATAACTTGTATAAAATTAAATTAGTCTAAGACTGTGCATTATATAGAATTTTATTGGGACTATTTTCTTTTTCCTGTTTCTAGAGTAATCAATTTCAAATATTGCATTGGGAAACTGATTTGATATTGTGCAGCCTTAGAGTATATAATAGATGTAGTTATCTTGTGATTGTTTTCAAAATTACAAGAATAAACTTCTTAATTTAATAAAAATAAACAGTAAATCATAACAGTAAACAGAAAGGATTGCATCATTAAATAGAATTTTATTGTGCAAACATCACTACTTCAGCATTTGTATAGCATTAAATCACTTACTCACTACTTCAGCATTAAATCACTACTTCAGCATTTGTATTCCACAAAATAATTTTTTGTTGCTCAGTAAATAATGTTTGCTAATTTAAAAAGTTTCCTCAAACCAATAAAAAGCTCGCTCCTGATGATGTGACTTAGGCACTTTCTCGAATAGGCTCTTCATTTAACAAAAGCCTGAGTTTCTGTCATCTGCTTTTTATGAGAAAACTCAAGTTTTTAGGATAGGGCTGAACTGAACTAGCAACACTACCAGCTACTCTAAATCTACAGTTATTTAACAGATAACTGTAGATGTAAAAATTCTTCCTTTCTAATTAGCTTTGCCATTTGTCAGTATGTCAATGAAGTGTAATTATATTAATAACTGTACTAAAGTTATAAAAATGGTATATGATGTTTCAGCTATTCAAACAAAAGTGATTTAAGACAGTGTTTTCCACATTGTGGAGCATGTCCCACTAGGGGGTGCATGTCTATTGCAAGGGAGCATGCAAGAATTAAGAAAAACATGATTTTTGACACAAGCAAAAATAAATTCAAATTGGTGTAAAAAAAAAAAATGAATAAGCAAAAGAGTTATTAATACATTACATATATCCATGTATCCAGAAACTTTCTGCTTGTAGCTATTTTAAAGACAAAATAATGATCTCATTTAGTGATTGAAAAAGAATTGAGAGTACCGATATCTTCCATGACACCCGAATTGAGAGAACTTGTATTGAAAAACAAGCCCATCCAGTGCATTAAATATTATGTTATTAAACATTATTATACCATAATAAATATATATTTTTTTATGTACAGTATAAAGGACCTCATTTATACAAAATATGGTATACTGTTTTGTAGTATTTAAATTGTAAGCAGAAAGTATTTATAAAATTAGACTGTTATGAAAATAAGAGAGTATACTAATTTTTTATGAAACAAGGGGGGTGCAGACATGAAAAGTTTGGAGACCACTGATTTAAGATATTTTAAGGAAGAAATTTAAGAATATATAATGATATATTCATGATGATGTTTCAATACTGATATCAATATTGATTAAAAAATGCATCTCTATCAGAATTTATCTTTTTCATTAATTATATTTCACGAAAATTGTTATTTGTGAAGTATAATTCATGAAAAAGTATAACTATAGAAGTTCATATAGCTTAACCACTCTGTTGAATTTCAATATATATATTAAGAAGTAGAAATTTATTTAGTTCATATGTTAAATAACTCAAAAATTTAAATGCATGACATTTTTAAACAGTTTATGGCAGCAGAATAAAAATATGCTAACATCAAGGTCACCATTAATAGCATAACATGCCTAATGAATTTCATGAAAATCTGTTAATCAGTTCAAAAGTTATTACGATGGGCACATATATGATATATATGGATGTCTTACTTTCCTTTAAAATACGGTTTAAGCTTATAAAATGTATCAACTAATTTCATAACCTCAAATATTTAAAAACGGTTATATTTAGACTTTTCAGGTTTTCTCTAATGGAGATGATATGGACTATAAAATAAGTATTAGATTAACAAACAATCAAACATTGGCCTTTCATCAGACTGACATATTTTAATTTCACATCTTTTATCAATCCAAAATAACAGATATGTTTAGAAAATAGGAAATTAGTTTTTTCTACAACTATTTGTTTATTTAATTTAAATTTCACGAAAAATGAAAAGTAAACTTATTTAGCAGATTTTGATTTTTACAGGAAGAAAAAAACGGAAAATAATCAAAATTTCAAATAATATTCTTAGAATAAATATTTAATTCATCCATACAATTAAAGTAATTTAAAAGTTATTTTTATTTATGTGATTTTATATGAAACTCTCATAGCCAAAAATTAATTCAAATTTTAAATTTTTGAATAATCAGAAAATACATTATCAAATAAATTTTTATGAAAAATAAATTTTAAAATGTTATAATTTTAAAAGCAACTGAGATGATATAACTTGCATAATTTTATGGATTTTTGTATCATTTGTACGATTTCATAAATGTCATTTTGTGGCAGCAGCTGTGGCATGTATGTTAAAAGTATATTTTAGCATATTATAGTAGACAATACCTGCATAACTTCTGAAATTTCTGTAGGTGCATGTTCCTCAATCATTTCTGAATTTGGAAGAAATCCTGTTGGTATATCAATATGAGCCAAGCTATGATAAAACATATTCTGAAATTAAAAAGGAAAAATATATTTGGAAATTATTAAAGATATTAAATAATTTCACTCATTCATACAGTGCCCAATTTGATCACACAATATAGGAAAATTAATGCAATTTTAGATTATGCCAATATTCTGCTCCTCAGACATACTAATTAAAACAAAAATTATGGCTATAATGGTTTATGAAATGATCTAATGAATAAAATCATTTTATAATCTCATTTACTGAACTGATAATAATAATAACAATAATAAAATGTGAGTCAATCAAATGGCAGCATAAATAAAAAATTCAACACAAAATGCAGTCGTGATCAAAAAATTTTTACTAAAATTTTGGTTTTAGTAAAAAATTTTTGAATCACGACTGCATTTTGTATTGAATTCTTTGTTTATAGCCTACAAAGTGAATTATGCAGTAAAATTGAGTCTCTCTTAAACGGCAGCATATTAAACTTTCATCTGAGAGATCAGGTTTTATTCTGAGTTCCAAATTTTTCAAGAAGGATACAAGCGCAGCCTGCTGAACTTATCTCTCAATCTTTTGACACATCTTTAAAAAGGATGTTGATAAGGCTATGGTAAATTTTGAAATGGCCATTGCCATAATATCTGGTACAAGATTCAGTAGCATAATTAAATTAAACAATCAATCAATAAACTACAAAAAATAGAAAGATGTGATACATACAATATTGAGGATAATACGTTTTGAACTGATTTCTAAATTTAGGCCAAAAGTTTAAAAGAAAAAAATATTTTTTTTTGGCAAGTGGTCTGAATATTAATTATGGAAAATATTTATTTACTTAATACAATTATTTAAATGAACTAGTCAAATACATTTCATATTATGTCAAAACATAAATATTCAATATTTTCACTAAAAGAAATGTTCAAATAAATGCCCATCAACAATACGATAATCTGTTGTAGAAGTTTTTCATGACAGCTATTGAACAAGTTTTTGCAAGTTATTCAACAGCTGAGAATGCAACAGCTTTGCATCCATGAACAATTCTGCTTCTTAGGGATTGTAAAGATCATCTAATATAAATTTTCAATTTTATATAACTCCATAGAAAACAAATTCATTTAAGGAAAAATCAGGTGAATACAATGATCACCGAATACAAACTTCTTGAACTTCTATAAATTACTTTACTGAAAGTAGAAAACAAATGTTCTTGTATATTCCTATAATTACAAGCAGGATCCCCACAATCTAAAAACAGAATTTATTATCTGGAGCTAATTCAGCTAGTACTAGCCCAACATTTTTCATAAATAGAATGAAGAATTTGCCTCTGGTCTGATTTCCATCTATGAAGAATGATCCTACTATCTGGTGTTGAAATAATCTTGGCCATACATTTAATTTCTGAGCTATTATGCTTGGCCAAAATAAGATAACTTTGGATTTTGTCACATCCATATCTAAGAGTTGGGATAATTGATAATTAAGATATTTGAGTTTGAGTAAATGGATATTTATCATTAAAGCAATCTTCTCAAGAATTGACAATTTCTTATTTTCATAACTGCAGAGCAAAATACAAATCTTTCAGGATCAAACTTTACCTCTCAATATCTCTGCTATTTAAATGACGAAGTCATCTTTTTTCAAAATATTATTCATAATTGATTTGCACTGATAAATTTCACACTTTCCTGAGGATTGTTATTTATTTTTTACTAATAATCAACAATACTGGTACACCACATTCATCTTTCAAGGCTACTTTCTTGGTTCTTCACATTCCAATCAGCTACAGAATCATATTTTAAAAATTTATTTATCAAGTCTATTCCTGACATAAGGAATAGACTTGATAAATTCTTATTCCTGATCATATCGTTGCAGAACAAGATACGATCAGGAATAGATTTGTTAAAATAGTTTTGATGAAACAAACTCAAATATTTTGTCCTTATGCTATTATAGTTTATGTAATATCAGTTTTCTAATTAGTCATATAAATCATATTATTTGCCTAACAACTTGAGAGATTCCAGAATTTTGTTCGAAAGTAATACTGAAATATCAACAAATTTAATTTTTATTTCTTATTTTCTTTCACTGAAACACTCCCATTCTTTGACCTGATATTTTTATTTATTATATTATTACATAACAATTCAACATTTATACAAGTAATTCCAATTATTATTGAAATAAAAACAATTTAATTAAATAACATACTTTGTTTATACAAAATTAAATTTATAAATGGTATTTGTCAATAGATATTTATTTGAACATTCATTATATTGATAAGTTGAATGTTAAACATCTAATTTAAAATGAAATATATTTGATAAGTTCATTGAAATAACCATACGGATACTCCTCACTTAACAACTGAATTCTATTCCCTTGATTTGGCTATAGAATGGATTGATTGGTAAGTGAGTAATTTATTTGTATATATTTAGAAAATATTGGATATAAATTTCAACTTAAAAATTTATATCTTAATTATGCACAAAATATTTTCATTAGATTTTTGGAAACTATGAATGCAGGGAATTACATGCAACAGAAGTTGTAAGTGATGCATATGAGTTAAAAAAATCATAAGCTTGGACATAAATTCAAGCAATCATTAAGCAAGTAGGATGTTAGTGAGAAATACCTGTATTAAGTAAATAAATACAATATATTCTATAATTATTGTTCAGACAAATTACTTTCTGGAATAATAATAATAATAATAATAAAGGAGGAGGACGTGGCCTTATTAACATTCCACATTTACATGACAGACAGATCTATAGTTTGAGAGTGTTCTTCCATAAAAAACAATATACATCACAACTACACAAAGCTATAGTCTTGGCAGATAGAAACATCATACCATTAAATCTACAGAATGACACTCCAAACCCAATAGACAACACTGCACACATATAAGAAAAGAAAACATCCTGGTGTAGAAAGGAACTCCATGGCAGACACCTACATGACCTTCCTTATGTTCCTTTCACATCATTGATATTGAAAGGAACATAAATAAAATAGCTTTATCACAACTATACTGCGATATGAATGTGCAGTGAGAGAATGCAAAATTATTTAAGGCTAAAAAACCTGAAAGAGGGGAGAACTGCAGAATATCTGACTGGAAAACTAGAAATTATTATTAATAAAACTGACCCATAAGCTCAGCATGGAAATGGTATAGGAAACATATTACAAGTAGTAAATACTTTGTATGATGAATGGGTTTGTCATTGCCATACTTGGCAATTTATGATACATAAAGATAATGAATTATAACATTAACATAATTGTTCTGTGCTTGTAATTAATATCTTCATTAATCTTTAAAGGTGTTAATTTGAATTAAAGTACTAAAAGTTATTTGAATTAAAATATTTTTACTAGTAATAATAATACATGTATAAGAGAATTTTTGTAATTTCTACAGTTCATGCAAAAATGTAACATATTGACTAATACTTTTAAACTAATTGAATGCACAAGGTTTTTTTTAAATGTAAAGTTTAAATTATTGAGTGTTCTTTTATTTATGTGAATAATAATTTTAACTGATTAGAGTTTATTAGTAAGCAAAACATTTTAATCTATGGTAATTAAACTTGTTTGAATTTAACTTGCTCTTGTACTGTAGTTTTGTAATAAGAAATGCTTTTAAAGTATTTAATATATGTTTCAGTATGCAATATAATTACATAATAAATAATCAGTATTATATGCTCTTTTATTCTGTAAGGAATTAATTACATAAAAAGGAAAGTTTTATATTCAAATAAAAAAATAAATTTTTTTTATTATATATGAGCCTGCATTAGTGTATTTTTAATGCTCTTGTCATAATTATATTAACCTGTTTTTTACCATTGTGGATCTATCCAATATGATCTTGAGTTCATTCTATGCAAATGTCAGATATATCTGAGAAAAGTCCAAGGCAGTTTTTTAATCTATATGTTTCAATAATTTAATTTTATTAAATTTTTAAAAATAGAATTTGTTCTATAACATATAATTTTAAATCTCTAATACACATAATATATTACATCATTCAAATTTATTTAATGATTAAATTGTTTTTATAAAAAATACTCATTTATAAAGGTATCATATTATAAATTTAAACATATATCTAAATATTTTTATATTATTTCAGATTATTCTGTTTACTGCTACATTGGACAAATTTTCAAATAATATTGGTCATTGTATATTATTAACTTTATATCAAATAACAAAAAACTGACCAAATGACAATGACAAATGAGCCGTTTTCTTTGAAAGTGGTGTAAGTCCATTTTTGACAAAAAGTTAATTAATGATAACAATGAATGCAATCTGCTATGAGCTTTTTATCTATAAACAGTTCCCAAAAAAAAATCCTTCAAAATT
>WUQG02427092.1:0-14643 GCA_011317285.2 Androctonus mauritanicus | reverse complement strand
GTTCTGTTGGTATTTCCTCTGACATCACTTCCAGTAGAAGTTGAAGCACACATATCCGGTTGATTAATCATGATGACGTCATTATTGTTTATCCACACAACATTCTCAGTTCCTGCGTATAATTTGTTAAAATAGGTGGTTGTAAAGGATTTTTGGTCAGCTGTTATTTTTCTACTAATGTCTTCCAAAATTTTTGTTTTCACAAGACCCGGTGTGTTAATTTTATTGTCATATACGTTTTTACATCTTTCAGTCCACAAGTGTCTCTTCACTATCGCAATAATCCAGTTTAACATGTAGGTATTAATGCCTTTGAGTTGAGTATGGTATACGATGTTGATCGGCGTGAGGTATGTTTTAAAAAGCTTACCAACCCAGTACCATTGGTACTTGCATATGTAGCACTCAATAAATATATGTTCTGAAGTTTCAGGTCTCTTACATCTCGTACAGTTGTCACTCTTTCTTCTGCCAATTTTCTTTAGTAATTGTTTTGATGTTACGGCGTTCATTATTAACCTCCAGGCAGTTTCCCTGGCATCCGGGGGAATACAATTGTTATGAATTCTGCCCCAAGTGACCTTCCAATTTATTGTAGATTGTTGAAAAATTGTGAGATTGGTTTCCTTCTTAATTAGGTTATATATGTGTATCGGTCTTAATTTTTTCTGTGATTGTTGGTCATTATTCGTGCTTATAATTTGTTTTAAATTTTGTTTCCATATTCTCTGTTGCCTGGTAATTTTTGTCTCCATAGGTAGTTTTTGATAGTCTTTATTTATTTGCCATGTGATTGGACCAAGATGATAGCATAGTAGGTATACAACGGGATGATTATCATTTCTTATAGCTGAAATTATCCTTGCAAGTTGGAGTGCTAGTTGAAAATCCTTGATGTTTAAAATTCTCCATCCCCCATTTTCTTTTTTATTCTGCAGCACAACTCTGGAAACAGGTTCAAGTTTAGATTTCCAAAAGAATTTGTAAAAAAAGGTATTAATAATATTCTCTTGCTCCTGAGTAATGTCGATGTTATACAAATAGTAGTTTGCCTTGCTTATAAACAAAGTATTGATTAGTTTGACTCTCTCCGGCATATACAGCCATTTGGGGGACCAGTCAATTATGGTTTGATTAATTTTATCTTTAATGATCTGAAAGTTTCTTTCATTAGCTTTATCACCAAACCACACCCCAAGCATTTTAGTATGATTTTTTATTTGGTATTGTTGTTCGTCCTTGGTAGTTATCAGGTTACCAACTAGATTAAAAATTATACTTTTATTTATATTTATAGACATTTGAGTAAGACTGCAGAAATTTTCAATTATCAATTTAATTTTATAAAAAGATGGAATGTTGTCTATAAAGAAATTAACATCATCAGCGTGGCTGAAGTGTTTAATGCCTTTGGCATAACCAGGAATATAGGCCGGTGTAATTTCATCACAGTTTTCAATTGTTTTTAATAGTAGATTTATGTAAATAACAAACAGAAGCATAGACACAGGGCACCCTTGTCTGATGCCTCTACCACAAGTGAAGTATTTAGAGGTGTAACCATTAAATTTTATTTTTGACTTTGCCTCGTGTATAAGCCTGATTATACGGTTGGTAACAGTCATATTTAAGCCATGATTAAGTAGTATTTCGGTTAGAATCTCCTGGTTAACAGTGTCAAAGGCCTTATGAAAGTCCAGTTGCAGAATGGAAAGTTGATTATTTCTAGTTTTGTACACCTGGGAAATTAAATCTATAGCCAAAAGATTGTTATGTATAGTCCTACCTGGTAGGCCAGCAGTTTGAGTTTTAGATATTATATTTTTAAAGGTTTCAGATAGTCTGTTAGCATATATTAAGCTTAATATCTTGTAATCATAATTAAGAAGAGTGATTGGCCTGAGGTCAGAATAACTTAAAATAGTTTTTTCATTTTTAGGAATTACAGCAATCATACCATAGTTGAAACTGTTATTATTAGTGTCAAGGTTAAACAGAGTTTCAAGTATTTCACTAAGAATATTTTTGAAAAAGGTGTAAAACTCAGGTATGAGGCCATCAGGCCCAACAGCCTTATTGGGATGTAACCTGTTTATAGCTTTCAGCACTTCCTCTTTAGAAATTGGCATTTGAATCTTGTCAAGTTGTTCATCACTTATTTTTTCAATGTATTGTTTAAAAAATGGCCAATGTTTTTCGTTACTCTCTTGTTTCCTAAATTTCTCTTCAAATATTTTTCCAATTTCATCAGTAATCTTTTGAGTTTCATAACAAAGTCTATTTTCAGGAGTTTGAAAGGCTACAAAATTATTTTGTTTTTTGACCTTGAAATGTTGATTGTAAAAATCCTTACTTCCAATGAAATTAGGAAGATATTTATTTAATTTATATTTCTCATGATCATTAAATAGCTGATTATTTAAATTCTCTTCAATATATTGTTCTAATTGTTGTATTTGCTTATTAAAATCATTGTATTTGTTATTCTTTTGTATCAGATTAGAAAGAGTACGTTGGAGGCATTTCATTTTTAAAAAATTGTTTTTATATATCTGGTTTTGAGTTTTCTCCATTAAAGTATACATAGTTTTCTTAAGTTTAAACCAGTTATTCCAAGTGATTTCCATTTTAAATTGTTGTAAAAGTTGTTGTATTTTTTCAGTTAATTGTTTGTTATCAAAAATTTTTCTAGTAATTTTTGTCTTTTTAATTTTAGAGGTTGAGCTTTCTTCAATTTCTATACTTGTCATGAGTAATTTGTGGTCAGATATGTTTCCATATTTATTTTTTAAGTTATATATCTCACTGTGTTTTAATTTAGCACTATTCTTGGTTATATAGATTCTATCTAATCTGGCTGCATAGTTATTGGCGTACCACGTGTAGCCATTTCTGTTGTTATTTATTTCTCTATAGGAGTCAATAAGTGATCTTTTTTCCACAATGTTTTTTAAAATTTGTATAGTGTTGTCATACTTTATGTAGGTATTCCTATCCTGTTGATGCAACACATTGTTAAAGTCGCCAGCCAAGATAATTGTTTTATTTGTGTTAAGATAAGATTCCAAATCATTATAGAATTTTTTTCTTTCCGTCATGTTTGGAGGTGCATAAATTCCTATTATTCTTAGTTGTTGTCCACTAATTTTAATATCAACAGCTATAGTTCTACCCTTTGCATCAGTACGAAAATTAATTATTTTCCATTTATTTTTCACATAAATCACTACTCCAGTGTGGTTACGTATGGCAAAGGTGCAATAGATATTATAGTTTTTGGCATAAGTTCTTAACTTTTGTAAGTCAGTTAAATTTCTAATATTTGTATCTTGCAGTATCAATGCATCAGGTTTAACAACATTTAAATAATTAGATATAACAACTTTTTTGTTATCATCTCTATAACCATTTATGTTAAAAGTACAAATTTTTAATTTTATTTTGTTATTTTTATTACTATCCATAATTGTTAAATTATTTTATTGAAATGTTATCGCTTGTTCATAATCATCAGGATGCACTTCCTGAATGTTATCACTGTTATCAGTAACTTCATTATTAATAATTCTTTTTTTGTCTTTAACTTTTTTCCTGGTTTTTGTTCTCTTTTTGTTGTTGTCTGTTTTAATGGTTGTTATATCACTGCTTGTGTGCTCATTATTCTCTGAATCAGAGGTTTCTGTTATTATTTGTTTGTTGTTATCCATAGTTATCAATTTTGTATTATTTTTCTCATTAGATATTTTAGTTTTTATTAGTTCTTGTTTTTCCATATAGTTTTGTTTTCTATTTTTATCTTTTAATGTATCATTTGTTAATATTTCCTCAGTTATAGTATTTATATTTTTCTTATTTTTGTTTTGTTCCTCCTCTTGTGAAACCAATTCAATTATTGTTGTTTCATCAAGATTTGTTACTTCCTTATATAATTGTTTAGCTTGTTTTTGTTTTGTTCCTTTATTTACTAGTTGCCAATCAGAATTTTGTTGGTCTTGCTCATCAGGTTTGATATTACCTGTTTCTTTTGACACTATATTATTATTATTTGTTTTTTGTTCACTTTCCTTTACTAAAGTTGTCAATTTGTTACAGTTCATTCTAAAATGCCCTTTTTCCCCGCAATGGAAACAGGTTACCCTAGGACAATCTTTCTCCAAATGTCCTTCACCATTGCATCTTTTACATGATGCTGTCACACCCTCGTATTGAATCAGTAATGTTATTTCTCCTATCTTGATGAAACTCGGAATTGGTTTCGACATTAACATTGTTAATTTTCTTGTCCCTGTCTTTATCGTTTTTAAATCTTTATGATATATTATTCTATAATTAATAACTTTTCCATACTGTTCCATTAATTTACACAAATATTCATCGGACATCTCGCCCGGGACTTTTTTTACAAAAACTATTTTTTTATTCATTTCCGAGTATTTAATATTCGCACTAGAACCATCATAGACTATCCCTTCAGACATTATTATCTCTTTAGCCTCTATATTATTAAAAGTGATTACGACTTCGCTTTTTTTATTAAAGTCCATCTGCTCAATGGATCCTTTCCCTTTTATTTTATTCATTATTAATTCGTAAAATTCTATTATGTTAATCTCTTTATTTACCGAAATGGTTAACGATCGGTTTCGAGTTATTTTATCCTTGTTGTTGTTCGTTTCGAGTTGGCCGCCATTTTCTATTTGATTTTTACCAACGACGTTCGCATAGCTTAATCGTTCTTTTTCTCTATCGTTATCGACCGTTAACTGATTAAAAATAAGGTTTTCACTATTACCTTCATCATCCTTGTCTTTAATCCCAGTATTATTAGTTTTACTTACAACTTCTTTCATAATAGCTTCTTCTGCTTCCACTATATCATTCCACTCTGTTGATAATCCAGATTGCATTATATCTTCCTCCTCAGACATAGTTGAGTTAAAAAAGCTTTCCATCTAAAGCATAACATACTACAAACGATCCAATGTTTTCTTAATCTGGATAACCTATCTCAACACTAACAAATGAGTTTTTTACTAGTTACTAACAAACATTTTTGCGAAAGAAAACGTTAACTTAATATTTGATAAATGTAATCTTTTACTATTTTTACATATAAGAAAAATTGCAAAACAGTCAATGGTGTGAGGTAAAATAAAGAGAAGCATTTTATTATATTCAAAACATACTTTAAACCTGAAAAGAAATGTTAATGCAATCTTGAAATGCTATCAAATTTTAGAAGAGATTTCGAAAATATTGGAAAAACGCTCGATTTCTTGAAGAACGAAATAATAATTTTTAACATTGATTTTTACTCCAATGTAGCGAAAGGTTTTTCGGTTAATGCAATGAATTCGATTTGTAAATATTTCTTTTTACAAAATTGGGGAAATGTAGTAATGATATGTTAAATGCATTGTTTTAAAAATTTATATATAATAGCGAAGCGTGGGTAATAAACAATAGAATGATTTTTTGTTCTGGTAACGATTATTATTAATAAACAAGCGGTGAATATATATGTGTCGCAGGGAGATGATAAAAATGGAGATTTGATCAAATCCCTAAGGTAGATGATCAATTCACCGAAGATGTTAAAATAGCAACTCTGTGAGATGATTTCTCTAAAGGAAGTAAGTGATTTGATCAAATCCCTTAACTGATTTAGTGAAAAGATGAAATAATATTGTTTAGATATTAAAAGTATTTATTTAGTAAACAATGCATTATTAAATGTAGAATAGGTAATACAATAATAGTCACTGAAACACAAATTATTCAATGACTATTAAGTTTCATTGAACTGTTCTTCAGATACAGATTCGGTCAGAGTTTGATTTTTTTCTATATCTGAACCCATTTTTCTATGGTAGGTACTTGATAAAACTCGAAATATAGAAAACAATGATAAAAATGCGCGCAACCTTCCTCGCGTAATGTTTGGGCGTTCTGTGTGTGCGTCATGTGAGAAGCGTAGTGCTGTAACTCGAGATGCCACAAATCAACAACGTGTTTTATTAAAAATGAATGTACATTATTATTTATTAATTACACTTACTAAAAATGTTTAAAATTTCACTAAAAATATCTTTTTTGTTTTTAAAAATATCAGCTTAAGTACCTATTTCTTTTGTTAATTAGTTTCGAATAATTAATTTGTGTTTCAATGACTATTATTGTATGGCTTACTCGACATTTAATGGTGCATGGTTTACTAAATAAATACTTTTAATATCTAAACAATATAATTTCATCTTTTCACTAAAACAGTTAAGGGATTTGATCAAATCACTTACTTCCTTTAGGGAAATCACCCCACAGAGTTATTTTAACATCTTCTGTGAATTGATCATCTACCTTAGGGATTTGATCAAATCTCCATTTTCATCATTTCCCTATAATCCATCTACATTGTACGAATCAGACACTGATGTACTGACTGGGTCCATGTGATCAATATGTTGTCACTATATGGCTCTTAGATTTAAACATAAAAATTCAGGAATTCCTTTTAAAGATTTTATAAAATATTATTTTTCTTTCAAATTCTATTAAATTCATTTGTAGGTGCAACAAGATGGACGGATGCTGATAGTTAAATATATAACATATGATTTTCTTTTATAAACTCAAATTAGCTTGAAACTGAAAAAATTATTTAAAAAAATCAATTACCAACACCCTGAATTATCGCTATATGAATTTCATTTTTATATTTTTATTACTTAATTTATAATAGTGTTTTCTTAAATATTGATGGTTTCAATCAAAAATGTTGTCTTAACTTTTCAATATGTTCTAGAAATTAATAAAAATATCTCAATAAGATATAAATGCAAAAGAATTTAGGAAAACGCTTCTAAACTGTTTGAATATTAAAAGATGTATTCAACAAAACTTTAAATTATGATTGTTAACAATTGGTGGCATCTCGTGAAAGGTATGCATTTATACTATAAATTCAATTTTTAAATAAGTACAATAGAACCTCGTTTACACGTTTCTCACTTCTACATTTTTTCGCACATGTACGTTGTGTTTTGTACACTCTTTCGATTTTTATGTAAAATCATCCCACTCGCATATTTTCCATTTATACGTTTTCGCATTTGTACGCTATTGTTTTTATTCCCCAGAGTCGTTTCGTCGTAGCACTTTATACATAAAATCCAAGAAATCTTTACGAAACCTTTCAAACAAAGGAACAATTTTTATACTGTACACTACATTATCCTACGAAATAGAAAGTAAAATGAATAGAAAAGTAAAACCAAAACCAAAACTTATCCCATCCGTCTTTCAACCGATTCTAACTCTCATTCACGTGTGGATTCATCCTTTTCAGAAGTTTCAGTTTTGGTTTTTACACTTTTGTAATTCATTCTACAGTACAGGTATTTTCGCAGACAGATACTGCAGTGTAACTTTCAATTTGAACATTAGGGGAGATCGAGGCTAGTTGTTACAATTTCAGTTTAGAAATTTGTTTATATTTTTCTATTACCCCTAAAGTATTGAAATTTTCAGTAGAGAACAAGCACATCTTAGCGCACTTAATGTATTTTTTTGATCTGAATAACGGCATATTTTCAACTTAAAAATTTTGAACATTTGGAGCTTGGACGAATGTAACATCTTGCCCCACGACGGGGCAAGATGTTACAGAGAACTTTTTCCTCCAGGGGTATTTTTGTTCCAAAATGGAGTCGCATACACCGGCGCGAGGTATACCGAAGAAAATTCAAAGCAGAAAACAAAAAACACACGAAAATGATGCTTCCAGAAAGCGTTTCAAAAGGTCTTCTGAAAGTTAAGTGATTTTGATTTTGAAAGTTAAGTGATAACTTAAGTGATTTTGTAAAAATATACTGAATAAATTTCTGAGTTTTCCGATAAAACTTTCGTGTAACAATGTGCCCCGACTCTGTAACATCTTGCCCCGTTGTGGGGCAAGATGTTATAGAGTCGGAGCAGGTTGTTACACGAAAGTTTTATCGAAAAACTCAGAAATTTATTCAGTATATTTTTACAAAATCACTTATCCTAGATTACAATTAGTTAAAATTAGTTAGCTTCATTATCAGAAAAAGAGAAATCTGATGAATAGTGTATGCAAATATAAAAACCACAACATTCATGAGCCCGTTTCTTACAGACTGTACATTGAATCAAATTTTGCCCTCTTTTACTTTTCGAATATGGTTTAAAACATACATATAAAAACAATCTTCATTTTCACTGTCTGAATTCACTTCATGATTCTTTTGACTTTTCCTTTTCTACGATGTAACTACTAGTCCCGAGTGCCGCCATTACATTTAAATGTAGTTTTGTTCCAAATTGAGTCGCATACACGAGCGCGAAGTATACCGAAGAAAATTCAAAGCGGAAAACAAAAAGCACATAAAAATGATGCTTCTAGAAAGTGTTTCAAAAGGTCTTCTGAAAGTTTAAAAGAAAATCAACTAAGACGAAATGAGGAGAGGAACGCTAGATTAAAAGCGATGCACTCGCTTTTAATCTAGCGTTCCTCTCCTCCGCTAAATTAGAGGAGCGTTCCTCTCCTCTAATTTAGCATTCTGAACTAAAAACGATCCGAAGAATCTGAGAGTGATAAGGTCTCTAGATTAAAAAGAATGACCTCTCTCGCCGTAAGCAGCAAGCATAGGGCGATAGAGAACAAATAGGATGAAAAGCATCAATAGGTCACTGGGATTGTAAGCAAAATTCTTCTTTTACCTATAATCCATCCACATTGTACGAATCAGACACTGATGTAGTGATTGATGACATAGTTATTGACTACGTCAACAATATGTTGTCACTGTAAAGTTCTTAGATTTAAAGATGAGCGTTCAGGATTTATGTTTAATGATTTCATAAAATATTATTAATCTTTGAAATTCTATTAAATTCATTTGTATGTGCAATAAGCTGCAGCGGTACAGCTAATTAAATATATAAATGATGATTTTCAAGATTAAAACTTTCTGAAATTACTTTAATACTAAAAACAACATAAAAAAATTAATTACGGACTTCAGCGAGTAAACACTATATAACTTTCATATGACCATTTTTATTACATAATCTATAATATTATTTTCTTAAATATTGATGGTGTCAATCGGAAACGTTGCTTTAATCTTTTGAATTTTTTAACATATTCTAAGAATTAATAAAACTTCTCAATAATTCTCTAAAATGCAAAAAAAAATTTAAGAAACTACTCATAATTGTTTTAATATGTCAAGATGTATTCAACAAAAATTTACATTATGTTTATTAACTGCTGCCATCTAGTGAAACGTTTAGCATTTGCAGTACAAATTCAATTTTTAAATAACTACTTTATCTAACATTCAACAAGCAATTTATGATAAAAAGAATGTGCTACTTATAGAATCATATAAGGAATTTCATATCGGAATTATAGACTACCTAAACACTAATTTTTTCTTATGAATTTTAAATACAGTTACTAAGAAGAAAACACTATAGACAATAAGGTGTTTTTTGCTTTTTCACGGAAGCATCCGTATACTATTTTTACATATACGAAAAATTGCAAAACAGTCAATGGTGTCAGTTAAAATAAAATATAGCATTTTATTATTTTCAAAATGTAATTGAGATAGAAGGAATTATTTTAGTCTAGTCTTTAAATGCAATAAATTTTCAGAAGAGATTTCGAAAAAGTAGGAGAGACGCTCGATTTACTGAAGAAAGATATAATAATGTTTATCATTGATTTTTACAGCTATCTAGCGGAAGGTTTTTGCATTAATGCAATCAATTCGATTTATAAATATTTCTTTTTCATAAAATTGGGGAAAAATAGTAATATTATATTAATTGCGTTGTTTTAAAAATTTATATATAATATGAAAGCGTGGATAATAAAGAATAGAACGAAGTTTTGTTCGGATAACAATTATTACTGATATATAAACGGAGAATATATATTTTGTTTTTTCAGTAGCTCTACAGTTTGATAAAAACTCATTATGTTGCTGAAATATGTGTGAAGATTATTTCATAAAACTCCATAAAACATAAGAGTTGGTAGTTGAATTGTTATAATGGTACAGGATTTTCTCTAATGATATGTTCTATAACCATTCGTTTCTATTGAACTCTAGCGTCTATATAATCAACAGGTATATGATCAATAGTTTCAGAACCGCCATAAGCCTAGGCTCTAATTTATCTAAAAACTGAAACCGATAACATAAACTGAAACGAACACAAGTTACGTTTTAGGTTATGCTGCAATTTCACATAAACAAGTCTACAGAATTTCACTGCATCATCTACTGTCCATGCACATATTCAATATGGAGGATGTTCTAATGGTTGAACATTTTTATCTTTAGCAAATTGTTTACTAAAAAATTAGGATTAGGAAAACATCGAAATTATAAACCATCATTACTGTTCTTAAGATTTATTAAAATCTATTTTATTTAAAACACGATAGAAATTAACAAACTATGAGCTTTTATTATTCATAGTATTAAATGGACAGAATCTGAATGTCTTAAACCGAAAACTGTTCTTGGTCCATATAGTCGCCATGTTATCTACTTACGTCAATGAATTCTAAATTCTGGTTGGCTACGTAGTTATACTTGAAACTGAAACGTTTAATTTATTTATTTCTATATTATCAGGTGAGTTTCTGGCGAAGATACGAAATACAAATCGGAAGCTGTGTCATTTTCAGTTTCAATCTTTACTTTCAGACATGTTTTCAGGTGTAGTGATGCCTAGAGCTAAGGTTAGTAACAGTCACTGACCAAATGAGGTTTTCGATTAACTGAAACCATAAACCACATTGTTTAAGCAGATAAATTTTTCAAATAGGTGTCCACATTCGGTCCGGTACTTTATATTATAATCCAATGTGTTTGACTCAATCAGTCAATCCAGTAGAATGCCTATGATGTACAGTTTAATTAATATATTATTTATAGACAGTGTTTCATGCGTATTTCAGTTAGAGTTCATATAAAATAAGTTATCTTGTTTTTATATGATTCCATTTACTCTCACTTATGAATGAGAAGAGAGTTAAAGAGTATGCTTAAATATTTTTAAATTTTAATTAGTTAATCGATTTTTGCTGGTGAACTAATAGAGAAACAAGGATAAGTGAGGAAACCTTAGATAAGAAGTCAATATATTTGCGTTAACTCATATCTATATTTTTTAGTCAACAGATGACGCTACTTTCCTCTCAGTAAGAGTACTAAGTGCTGCAGTAAAAGAAGGCTTTCCACAGGCTGTCCAATCAAGCAGATTTTGGAGGACGGAGATCAACGAGCCGAATTTGGACCTCGTGATAAATGTTTGCAAGAGTTGAGCACTGAGATACGAACTCTCGTCTCTTCAGAATGGAAAGCAAAGCCGAAGCGTTTTCATGCGGATATTTCACCGATTACTTCAATGTTATATTTGGTTTGATTAACATTGTTAATAAAAATATATTTAAATATTAGAAGTTTCAATACTTCTATTTTGAGTGACATTTTTATATGAAGAAACTACATCTATCAATGAAGAAAGAAATGAGTATACGGCACTTGTAATCTGCAAAAAGAAAAATACTTTTGGAAATTTCGGGAAATTTTTTTCAATAACGAATAAAAATTGGACACAAGAAATTCCACATATGCTATTGCTATAAACGAAACAATGAAAATTTTGATAGAATCAAAGAAAGCAATATTTCAATTTATTTACCAGAACAAAATAATTTTTCTTAACATAAAACATGCCATCCATATCAACTACGATTAGAGTTTTTCTGAAACGCTTCATGAAATTTACCATTTTTCTTGAAGACAAATTTCAATATTAAACAATATAAAATTTCACTTCAATAATAGCTTACATCAAATTACTTTTAACTTTTTCTCCAGTCTTAAATCGGCAGAACTAAGTTTATCTATGTCTACGAATTTTCCATAAAGCTGTGCAAAGAATATTCAATTTTCATACTTATTTCTTTTAAAAATATTAAATATAGTAAAGTTTGCTTGCCAAAGAAGTAAAACGAGATAAACGGAGTGCTACAGCACAATAAATCAAAAGGAGAAAGATGAAGAGAATATATAATACGATAAGCAAGAACCCTTCAACATTAGCAAAAAATCAACCCACAAGCAGACAAAGCTAGAATTAAAAACATAATGCATAAAAAAGAAATATAGAACTGCAGTTTCATTTATCTCCCCTATATAGCCCCATGTATTCGAATGCTTTATCATCAATTCTTCTACTTTTATCTCTAAATTGTTTTCTTCTTTCGTTAGTTTATTCAAATCATCATTTAAATGTCTGAATCGATAGGAAACCATAATCGTATCTAAATCTATAAGAAGCAGAAAGGTGAACACTTGACTTAACAGATAAAGACAGAACACTATAATGTTGACATTACAAAACAAAAGTTCTGTGATTGATTCGTTATATTTTTTCATTGCAGGATATATGAAGGTAACAACTAAGAAGTTAGTTGAAAAGAATACGATTATTAAAGTATTCGTGGATATTCTTTTATTTATTAATTTTTCGTTAAAATTATGAAATCAATAATTTTCTTATCATTTGCAAGTATAGGCATGAAAAGATTTCAATATTAACTGATATTGCGCAAAAAATTCTGTCCTATTGCTTATCGATATTCTTTTCAGAATCAGCTTTTTTAAATACGAACTTCACTAATAATCAATAATCCAAATTACAAATGATAATTTTGGATGATTATCTGCCATTGACTACTTCTTCGAATCAACCTGATTATGAGAATATTGCCAGCTCCAAACAATGCCAGATTTTTAAATAATAAAATTAATGAATAAAGTTTAATTTCTTTAAAGGTTTTAGGGCTGGGTGTGTGGTTCTCCGAAGTGAGGGAGCGAATTTAACTGCATAGTTGTACGTAATTAAAATTTCAAGTTGGGGCAACATCTTTGGGTTTTGGGAATTTGATCAATATAAGAGAGTAGATCGCCGAATAACTTAGTAAGTAATTCAGATAATGGACAAGTGGGTGACTGTTTGCTTTTAGGACACTTCTTATTCTGGTTAGCTGTAAAGCCGTCTGAAATTTTTATAAACAAATATACCCCCAGATCCGCCATTTTTGTTTTATCCCTTTTTATGGGTTCCCATAAAAACCTTCATCAAAGCAAAGAAGCTAGTAATTTGTCTTATTTTTTTTTTTTTAAATATATACTATTTTTACATATACAAAAAATTGCAAAACAGCCAATGGTGTAAGACAAAATTAAAACCAGCATTTCATTATTTTCAAAATATAATTAAATACGAAGAAAAAGTTATAATTCTAGCTTTAAATGCAATATAATTTCAGAAGAGATTTTGAAAATATTTCAAAACGCTCGATTTATTGAAGAAATAAGTAATATTTTTATTAGTGATTTTCTGTGCCATCTAGTGGAAACTTTTTTCATTAATATAATCAATTCGATTTATAATTTTTTTTTTTTTTTTACAAAATTGGGGAAATATAGTAATAATATGTTAAATGCATTGTTCAAAAAATCTATGCATAATAGCGGAGCGTGAATGATAAACAATAAAATGGATTTTTGTAAAATAATGATTATTATTAATATATAAACGGATAATATATATTTCCATTTTTTTATGTAGCTCTGCAGTTTGATAAAAATTCATTCTGATGCTCAAACATGTATAAAGATTATTCCATAAAAAGCTGTTGTTTATAGAGATTGCCCAGTAGAATACACAAGAATTGGAAATTGAATACTTATGATGATACAGGATTTACTGTAATGATATGTGCTATAACCACCCGTTTCCATTGAAGTCTAGCAGGTATATAATCAACAGATCAATAGTTTCAGAACAACCGTAAGCCTGGGCTCTAAGTCACCTGAAAACTGAATTCTTAAAATAAACTGATTGGGTTTATGAGCAGTTCTACATAAACAAGTCGACAAAACTGTACAGTATCATCTAGTGCCCATATACATATTCGAGATGGAGGATATTCTAATGGCTGCTCGTTTTTTATCATTTGCGACTTGTTTACTAAAAAATTAGGTACAAAACATTAAAATTATAAACACTTACTTTTCTTAAGATTTATTATGATATATTTGATTTAAAACACGAAAAAAATTAACAAATAAGAATTTTTATTATACATTGCATTAAATGGGAGGAACATGAGTGTCTTAAACCGAAAATTTTTCTTGTTCTCTATAGTCGCTTTGTTGTGTACAGTTCGTTTCAAACAGTTTGTCACCTGCTTCGCAGGGGCTGAGCTTACCGGAAGTTGATCGGTTATAAAGTCTGTCAGTTCGAACGAGCATAGTGGAAGCTAAAAATGGACGCGTCCGTTCTGACTAAGAATAGGGGTGAGGTATACGAATGAGATGAATCGATTACAGCACTCTGAACTGAAAAGACTAATCGCTGCTCACTATTTCAAGCTAGGCAGACTTTCTAGTTACCAATTCAGTAAATAGATAACACGCTCTAATATCATGTTTTAAATTTTGAATATTGATAATTATGAGTATAATATTTACAGATTTATTTTTTAAAATTTTAATATGCTAATATAAATATACCGTATTTGTTGGC
>WUQG02427081.1:0-14645 GCA_011317285.2 Androctonus mauritanicus | reverse complement strand
GATTTATTTATGTATTCATTTTTTTTTTTTTTGCAGCTAGCGTATGGAAAAAAAATTCTAAAAATTAATTATTACGAAACGAATTCTTTCCCATGATAAATACGAAACGAGATTATATTAGCCAAGTGATGATGCCTCTAATATATATATATATATATATATATATATATATACATATTCGTTAGATGTTCTATTAATAAACTCCACGTCGGAATAATTAAGGATTACGTAAACATAATTCCAAGCAAATTACATAACGTTAAAAAAGGTTTCTCTCTCTCTCTCTCTCTCTCTCGATTGTGACAAGTAGACTCGAACGAATTTTAAAACCGTATATTTTTATCTCTACGGGATAATTAAATCGTGCAGATATTTTTTTAAAAACTCGCGCGACCTTGGTTTCGACTTTTTTTCTCGCTCTATAAAAAAAAAAAACTTAAGAAATTACACCGCTACAAAACTACACCCGTGTAAAAATTATGGAGGCGACGAAAAGATTGTACAGGTGTTCTTTTATCTACTACTGCGTGAGCGCAAAAGTACTGTAAACAATTCCTAACCATATCAGTAGAAGAGAGACAACAGTCGATGCACCCAAACCTGTGCAACATCATAACATTCCTGTATGAGAATAGGAATATGTAGGAGAATACACGACAACATAAGGTTAACATTCGATCTGTTTATCAACATCTATGCCGTTTTATCGTTCACGCTTGTTTCTCTTTAATGAATTCTTCTATCGATAACGCCTCCAGTCTGGAATTATCTTCAGAATATTTACATTTTTGTTTATATTTAAAATCTTATATTTAAATATACTGTATATATAATGGCGTTTGATAATGGCCACGTATATACAGCTGGATATGTCAGAATTAAACAGATAATTCATATGTTTGCTTTATTATTTCTGAGAATTATTTTTCATATTAATGCAGGATATGGTATATTATATATGTTATCATCGGAGATAATGAGATTCGCGCGGCTTTTTTTTTTTTTTTTTTATCATTTCAGGATATTCAATATAGAAACGTTGTTGGGGATAATAAGGACGGTATAACTGTTTAATATCTGTTTTGCATAACTCGTTTTGTTAACTGTTGTTATTGTTTTTAATTAAGAAATATTTAAGTTGACGGGAATTATCGCGATAATTCACGTTGCTAATAATATCGACTTTATTATTATCGTCAATTAGAACTGTGTCGTCGCCAATGATTCCTGGTTAACTAGCAATTTCTTAAAAAGAAGTCAAAAGTATATCTTAAATTGGGAAAGATAATTACGTGGAGAACATTATGATCGAGAAATAGCAAACAAAAAAGGATTCATTATTTTTCAAATTAGGAATCATTATAGTTCTCTCTCGTGTTGCCATGCCGTACATACAACGTGACACGTGCACGGACCGTCACCGTATAATCGAGAGTGACCCTAATTATAAAAGCAAGCGTGGAGTTCGTTCGATGCCGATTTATTCTACTCATTGTTCGAATGACGTTTGAACAACAGTTGGGTCGAATTCTTGGAAAACACCCAGTAAACAACATTTTAAATAGGATTTATGGCTGTTAGCGTCAACTAGCTGTTAAGTGACTGAAAGAATTGCTGAAGATCCTGCATTGTCATCCGTTAACCGACCTTGTTGCGGATATAATTGCGGATACACAAAGTTTATCTTAACAGACTCTTAAAACAATAACAACAAACAATCTTTCGATGATGACAACGTTAAATAACTTTACCAATTTTTCTATTTTAATTGCGCTTAGTTACTGATAGCGTAATTATATTAAAACTCTCTATAATGCTCGTTCTTATATAATTTAATCTGAATTTTTTTCGCTCTTCTAAATGCAATTATCTGTGTAAATTAATGCGTTTGTTCGATAATAACGGCAGATTATCATATTTTAATAATTTATTATTATTTTTTATTTATTTTTCGGAAGATCGTTTAAAAAAAACGCGAATATATATATATATAAGCTTATATATTGATCGAACCGATTTTTATCATTTAAAAAAAAAATATTGTTGTTGTTGAGAGTAAAAGAAACAGTATGTATTTATAAAAATTAATATGTTTTTTTTAATAAAAAAAAAAATGGCATAAAGAAAAATATTCGTGATTTTCAGTTAACGTATCGAGTTACAAAAAGCTAAATGAATAATTTTATGCAAACTCTTGCTGTAAGCACGAAAGTGGGTAATCGCACTTTCTCCGATTTTTAAAGAAATTAGGCATTTGTGTCAGAGGCCATTGACACCAGTTGGCCTAATTTACTATCTCCTATAATAAATTCTTTACATTTACCTCCACTTTCCCCATCTGTCGACAACAATTCACCATTTCCTTTACGTGTAAAATATCGGCAGAACTTAAAAATGCTAAATTATTTAAATCTTTATATATACATATATAAATACACGCATACTCTGTATAGTTTTTTTTTCTGTTTCCATTTTAAAATTTAATTATAAAATTGGATTGTGTAACAGAAAAAAAAACAGAAGTTGGCTTCACTAGCAAGCCAGATAATGGAAAAAGATATAATGAATGATGCTAAAACGTCAATGAACCCCAACAATCATATCGCTCCTGCCAAAAATTTTGGTTTGGAATAAGGTTCTCGTTTCGTTAACTGTCCAAAATGCGTTTAAATTTAGAAAAACGTCCATTTCTTCGGCGCTTCTCGCTTAGCGCTCCATGTCACGTGATATCGGTTAACATTAATGTTGGCTTATCCTATCAAAACTAAACTTTAAATAAGGATCAATAAATCGTTATCTAGCCTGTATACAGCCAGAAAAAGAAAAAAAAACAAAGATTGCCGAGTCGTCAACTGTCTTCGTTGCGCTCACCAGAGACACTTTTTCTCATAAATTAAACGATTACGATATAATGCAAATTAATCACGTGACTCATTAATTAATCTGTAATTAAGAAAAATAATTAAAAATAGAATTTCTTTGCTAACTATATACATATGTAGTATATTTGTATATATAAAAAATTATAAGCGTAAAAGAGAAGTTATGTACGGTAATTTAGTAAATGCTGTGTTTGGTTACATCAATGGTCGTACGGCGTAAAACGTCATTAGAGCCCCACGAATCAACCAATCGGGACGAATGTCAGGAAACAGTGGTACTACGAGTTATTGACCTCAGGCACGAAGTGCGCGCGCAGACGAGGTGAATGACCTACTTTCGATAAAGGGGAGCAGATCTGCACTTCTGCAAACAAAACAGTCTATTAAGTGCGGATTCTCTTGTGCAAATAATATCCGATAAGCTCGCTTTCGAAATTCAAATTTAAACACTGTTCAACGTCCCCCTACACACAAAAGTCCGAAGAGTGGCTTCACAATATTTGTCATATCAGTCGTTCGATCCCATTGGCCAAAAAGCCCAATCCAGTTATCGAACGCGTTATATATTTCGATCTTCGGCAATAAAGAGATAAATTTAGAACGGCTTTAATAAATATGGCAATAACGTCGAAGAGGAAACAATGTCCGAGTCGTTATTTAACGTTTCCGAAAACGAAAAATTGATCTCGGGCATCCGTGACACACCTTTCGAACGTTTGCGCGCTTTCTAAAAATATAATTTAGGTGGCGTTATACACGGGCGCGTTAAATGCGTGTCTTTCGAAGTACTATTATATACGTATTATATTAATATATAATACGTTTAATGTATTTGGGTTGACGATAGAGAAATCGCAGCTGATTACATCTCCAAAATTTTCACACGGAGCGCTGCCATAGCGATAAACGATATCCGACTTTATCCGTAAATAAAGTTAGCGCTGTAATGAAGGCTGGCATAGTTTCGTTTTAAAACTCTTCGGGGATTTCCGAGGTTTTACGAAAGTTATCTTTTAAAGGAGAAATGACGCTTCCATTTTTTTTCTTCGTGTAACAGTTGAAACGATTATTACGTTCGATACGAGAAATGCGAAGATTTGTTTTTTACCCGTAACGGCATTAATTTTGCAAAAAATCGTAAACTTCCCCGATCAGTGGAAAAGAAGAGAATCGCGCGCGTTATAATATAGCCTCTCTTTCTCAGGAAAGGACCTAAGCCGAAGCGAAGCATCAAAGAACTGATGCAAGAAGGCGGTATCGGTATCATTTTTAGTGCCTCGGTACAGTTTCTACCGAAGTTGCGATGCGTTTAAAGCGAAAATGGCGAAATCTACCAATCCCAACTTTTTATTCGTTGTACGTTTCAATTCAGTCGAAAGATGTAAACAAACTTTAAGAGGATATTTATATTTAGCAGCGAATTTCAACACGTGTATATATAGGTACACATATATATAAAAATTCAGATAGATGGAGGACAAGGCCGAGTTAATCGAAGTTCCTTGTCCCCGTATTTTTCTTGTTTCTCTTTATTTCTAACCAAGACCAGTCATCCCTTGTCCTTGAGCGTCCCCTATTTTTGACATGTCCTATGTTTCCGCTAACAGCAAATACTTTCACCTGACCTCATTTTTCTGTTCTAGCCCTAAAGCTTAACAGATTGCTGTCACAAGCTCCCAAATTTGCCCTCATCTAGCTAACGTTACTCGATAACTTCGGTGATTTATACTGTTGAACATTAAACGAAAAGTACGCGTTACAGCGCTAAAAATGTCCTACGTCCTTCCTATTGTTTTTCCAATGGCGAATTCTTGCAGCACCGTACAGTATCTGCTATCTCTTGTTCAAATTTATTGTAAACGTTTTATAGTTTATGTAACACCGAAATTGCATATTGCTGCAGCTGCATATAACCGATGCTATTGCATCAACGACGTTAGCACGAGAATATAAATTAGATTATTAACGTTTCGACTACGTCGTTTGTCTTGCAAAATAAATGCGACGTGTTAGAAAAAAATGGTACAAAGTACAAAAATATATAAAAAACAACAAAAAAAACATGCTAAATTTGAAGATAACAATATCGATTAATCGCGAGGATACGTGGAATGTTTCAAAATATATATTAATTTTTCACTGTTAAAAATATGAAAAATATATAAATATATATATACGGTATATATATATATATTATATTTATACATTATAAAAAAAGGATGTAGAGCAGACTGGAGCGGATGCGATAACACGTATTTCCTGTCAGTCTTTTTCAAAGTTAAGGTCAAACTGACCACTTAAGGTCATGCAAACAACTTTTAGGAAGTTCGCCAACAGAAATACAAAAATAAAGAACAAGCGACGATAATATAACGAGCGTGATAATCAAAAATTTAAAACCCGTAAATCCTGTTCAACGCTTTAACGGAAAAATAGGTCATTACTAATTTATTAACTCTCGCTGTTTATTTATTTATACGCGATACAGGTGTTAATACAAGTCTGTTTATAAGAAGGACGTCGTTTATCATCTTAATAAATCGCCATGAAACAGATAAGCGTGCAATGTCAATTTGCAGATACAGCACTATCGTAGAAACAAACGACTGTGGCAGCAGGTGAGCTATCCCACGGCCGCGATGTCCAGGATCGTCATGCTGTTTGTCCTTGACCGGTAACTGAAGATGAGTCGGAGATAAACTATGACCTTGATGACGACTTTGATTTCGACTGTTGATTTTCTCAATATTTATGTACATATTTAGTGTTTTTATAACAGCGTCTTGACAATTTTCCAAATCAAAACACTATGCTATGCATATTTGTCTGACGACGATAATTTTTTGGCCAATTTTAGCAGCGATTTTTAAGAGTCCTAGGAAGGAATTTATATAAATATTTACAAGAATCGGGGAGGAGAAGAATTCCTCGGCTGCAAACGACACAAAAATCGATTTTTGCGATGGTAACCCAAACCCAAAAATAAATGGAGATCTTTCAAGGGCAAGGTCACGGCCATCTTCGATTTGCCTTATCTTTTTACAACCGCCCATACAGTCCAACGGTCTTTATCGAACAGAGAGGACCAACCAAATTCGTATGACGTTTAAATGTGTCGTTGTCCCGCTGACCTTGAAAGAGTGATGTGTCCTTTTCGCAGAAACCGCAGTTTGTGTCATTTGACTAAATTGGTACGCTTCCATACACGATAAGTGTTATTCATAGAATTCGATCTTGGAATATTGCATCCCGATTTGAAGAATCCGCGAATAAAAATGGCCACTAGCTTGGATGCTGACGTGTTGTTGGCGTTTCTTCTTTTAGATAATCATTTTCTACGAAATTTCGAAGAAAAAAAATTTAGCCAATTCTCAGATTTTTAATTATGATTAAAATTAAACATACTTAAATCAAATTACGATTATTTCTAATTATAATCAAAATCTGTCAATTTCTTAATTATTTCGATTACTGCATTAGAAATCGACAATTTTAATTAATTGTAATTAAAATTGTCGATTTCTAGTACATGTAGAAAATTGATTAATTCTGCGGAGTTAATCAGTTCCATTATTATAATTAAAATAAATTCTAATTAAAATTTTTGTTTTAGAATATTTAATCGAATATTGACAAAATTTTCTATTATTATTATTATTTTTTTTTTATTAATCGAATTTTGTAATTATTCGAAACAGATAATATTTCGCAAGTACGTGGCTAAAATAATGATAACACTTCAAAAAGATATTTTAAGTGAAGTATTTAAAAGTGCGGTCTCTACACTGTGTTGGCTAACTAGAAGTAACCGCAGGGTTAATTACCTTTATTTTTTTTTCTTTAATTTTTAGTTTGTTTGTTTGTTATCTGGAGGGCATGTCCTAATCTGAACATTATTGTGTTGAAATAGAACGTTGTGAAATCTTCTTCTTCGCCAGTCAACAAAAAGAAAAAAGTTTAAAGAACTCATTGGTGAGATTGCATACATACACACACACACATTTGGGTTCTCAAATCCTCCAGACCCCATTTAACAAAACATGTTCTGCATTAAGGGATAACAGTTAGGGTGATGTATACCTATTCGGATGATTAGAAACGACACCAGTGTGGGGATTATAAAAACTCCTTCAGCGCTTTTTCTCTATAAATGGGATCTTTTTTTAAGCTTGAAATAACAAGAGAGGTGAGATTCGTTCATAAATATTATCAACAGCTGTCGCCATAGGTGAAAAAATAGACGCGTAAAAAAGCTTTTCAAACACATTATATACTAAAATAAGTTAGAAGTCTTTTGACCTTGAACTATCTTAAATTCCTTGCGTCAGCGGTATTGCATTGGCTCAGGCAGAGGGTCAATGCCACGTTGGTAGACAGACCACGTGGGTGATATTAAGTTCAAAGGTCGTATTGATGAAACTAATCTTGCAAGAGCGACACGCCTGACACACAAATACCAAGTTTTCTGGGAAAATAAGTACTGTAATATCATCGATTACCTGATATTTCGAAATATTCGATATTTGTTTAGCTCTTAAATTTCCTTTCTTTCTTTGGATAAATTCTTTAAGCGTATTCACTAGTATCTGGGACTACATCGATCCCATCAGAAACAAAATAAAAAGAAAATCGTTTTAATATATATAGAAATTCAATGCTGAAACGTTTGGAGAGCGATGTAAAAACAGATTTGTAAACAAACTTTGCTTTCGGAAACGAAACAGTTTCTCTAGAATGGCGGTTTATTCGAAATTAATGAGCAGAAAATATTTTATTAAAAAAAAAACAAAAAAGAGTTCACATTTGATGACAAAAGAAAATACTTTTTAAACTCACTTCCTGGTTTATTCTGTTTGATATGGGTCATTCCACATACAATTCTGGACCAGTTTTTTTTAATTTTTAATCATATTAACATATATTATTTTTTCAGGTTTTGTTTTTTAAACTTGAACGGTCAGATATATAGATGCTGATCTAGCAAAATTGTTTCCTGTCCGATGATGCGATAATTAATTAATCTACCAACGTGACTAAGAATTAATATTTAAAGGAAAACGATAAAACGGGTAGGAGGAGGATATTCTAAAATATCATAGAAACATCGGTACGCGATTCTTAATAACCGACGCGATATTTAATACTACTAAATTACACCAGAATATTAAAACTGAATGTAATAATAATATGTCAACTCGTTTCTTAAAAATCCTTACGTAATGGCGCAGGCGTAACAATTACAACGGTCAAAATGTCCACGAATATTTATTTGATTTCGCATTTATACGACGACAGACGCCACACCAATTAAAGAAATTAAGTTTTAATTATGTAAAGCGCAATTTTAAAATGTGTTATTTATATAATTAATGAAGAGGAATTTCTCCATGGGCAACAACGCCCTTTGTAGAGATCGATCAGTTTTCGCGTCTTTAATTAGTTAACTAGAGGATCTTGGTGACAATGTTTATATGCCCTGGCACCCAATAGCAGGAGAGTAACTCTGATCTCATCCTATTCGGTCAAGGACACACGAAAGTCAGGAGGGCACGTCCCGCTCGTTGTCCTTGAGATAGAAGTCTTTTTTTTTCTCTCTCCTCTCTCCCCCGATTGTCGCACCACACCAAATCACCAGAATGGTGAACTCAAACATTGTGTGAACTTGACTCTTCCAAATTTAGAAAGATATACCGTTACTTTAAAACCGAGGTTATCTACCTCTAGTTGATGTAGCGCTGCAGCTGTTTCTGATGGAAATTTTACGATTTATATACCGTATTTGTGTGTGTAGTCGATCGTTTGGTCGAAACTTTACCGTTCCAAGCGCTATTTTGGAAAAAAAAAATTCTTCTACTATAGGTTCGAAAGCAAACTATATCTAATTTCTAAAGGAAATTTAAATTCGAAAAATTAAATTTTTCGAGTTTTATTTTGTGAAATAAATTTGTCCTTTCAGATAAAAATTACATTAGATCCAAAAATTACATACCACGAAATGATTTCATTCAGTGTAAAATTTCTTAAACGAAAAAAAAAACAAACGAAAAGATGTTTGCGTAGTGGCAACACTTAAAAAATATTCCAATCAAGTAAATTTTAAAAAGGTTAATTAGGAAAAATAGGGTCGTTTCCGATGTAACCAAACACCATTTGGAAGAAAGGAAACTGGACTCAACGTTTACAGCATCAACCGAACAATTACCAGAAATAAAATGTTAACGATTCATTGTTTACAGGGCTTCCCTATTCCAGAAGTCTTCCCGATTAAAGTTCAATTACAAAGACGTCCATGTCGTGTTTTCTACGTCGTGTTCATCAGCATTATCTTCGTCGTTTAAAATTTATTGTATTTGATAGAGTGCAAAAATATCATCGCATTTCTCATACAAGAAATCGACAGCTTTTATTTTGGATATTTTATTAAACAACATAAGCATCACTACGTTTATTAAATTACCATTTTACGAGTATGATGCTGCTCAAAAAATTGTTTTTAGATTACCTCAACAGATGGCGATTCGACTTTTTTTTGTTGGCATAAACATCGCAATAAAAAAAATTTACGATTTTTTTTTAATTGTAATTTAAATTTAACGAATAAATTTTATTCGGAATTCTACATTATTATAATAGAGTTAACGCAATTATTACAGAAAATTCTAAATTTATTCGATAACTGATATCATTCGATTGTATTGTCAAATTTACTGTTTTAGCAATAATACTGTGCTAGTAGATTTAATACTGTTATAGTTCCTAGCAAACTGTTATTCTACGAAATTCTTACTTTCCACGAGAGAACATATAACAAGTCGATATTTCTAGGAAACGATGCTTACACAGTAATTTTTGTGGAGTGTCGCCATCTGTCTTCGATTCGAGCAATTATTTCCAGTCCCCTCCTTTTGTGGGTTGGTTATTTGAAAAAAGAAAAACCAGAATAGTAGTTTATTTACCGTTTTCCAGGAATTCGATTTAGAAAAACAAAAGAAAAAAAACTGTATATTTGATAGGCTGTTAGGTAATTTAAATTTCTAAACGGTTCATCCATTACGAGATGCTTGGATTGACCTTTAACGTAGAAACCTACGCATCGGATGACGTAAACAGGCGAGGTTTATGGAGAACCGTTTGTGTCAAAACACAGGAAATGTAACATAAATTATTATCCATCTTATCAAGCGTTGTACTATATATATAATAATATTTCTGATTTTATCCAATTTTAATCATGTTAAGTTTCTGTTATACACCATACACATACATCATAAAGACCTGCATATTTTTATTAAATTAAAAAAATTTTTTTTTAAGATAGTGAAGATTTTCTTTCATAATTGTATAAACTTTGCTTTCAATAAAAATTTAGCAGTTTGTATAAATACCTGTACTGAATATTTATGTTTTTAACAACACAATAAAAAAAATTGTCTAAATTTTATCAAAATGCAGATGTGACATTTTTATAGAAATTTGTTTTTCATCTCATTCTAATCTCTATTACATAAAATTTGAATGAGTTGAAAAGTTGAAATATAAAAATTAAATATTCAGCTCAAAGAAAAAGAGAAGGAAAAAAAAAAAATCAAAACTACTTTATTTTATTTGGAAAACTAGATAAGTAAATCATCTCTGAATATCTCTGAATCAACACCAATATATCCAAAAACTGAATTTATTATATACATAATAATTAAAATGAATTAATTCATACAATTGAAAAAATGATTATTAATATAGAAGAAATTTACTAACAATAACAAAAATTAAAAATAATTACTCTAAATTTCTGAATATTATAAAAATTTCAACATATTACAATATATAAACTGCTATGTAAATAAAAAAAAAGCTTAGAGTATTTGATTTTCTATTTAACAGACAAATGCAGTTTTCTTTGTATTGTATATATTAACTTGATTTTTGGGCTATTTAAAACATATTTTTCTTTTTTTTTAATAAATATACATACAAATATTCTTAAATAGTTCTCTTTTTTTATTCTGTACAAATTTTAGAACAAAAATAAACTTTTAAAATGCTTATAAATACAGCCTATACAACAAGCATCCACTCCTTTTATTATTTGCAAGTGATTATTGAGCAACGAACTTATGATGTTCTTCCTAAACTGTATAAAAAGGTACTGCATATATTAATTATTATCTATTTTTTCTGTCCTGATTTGAAAGTAGCATGCCTAAAATTGATTTTTGGAAAAAAAGAATCATATTAATTTTTATCTGCAAGTCAAAATACACAAACATCCAAATATATTACACTATTTTTGTTTAATTTTCCTCATATATAAAGGAAAATGTAGGTAACTATCTACCTCAAGTAATGAAAATTACTTACAGTAAAGTGAATAACACCTATATTATAATAAAATCTCTAGCTTGTATAATTTAAAAACATTTAGAAAATTCTATTTTTTTTACCTTTAAAGTAGTGAACATGATTCCATATTCCCCATGCTGCAAATGACGTTCCATTAAGTCATCTATAAGATGAATTTCTGATCCAAGATGACGTATACGAGCTCGAACCACAACATATTGAAAAACAGGAAACAAATCATCCATTTTCCATAGAAAATCTGTAGTTAAATACTTTTGAACCTCCTGTAAAAGGATAAATATCAATTTAGAATTACATAATTTAAATAAGGCATTAAAAATAAGAATAGTGACTAACTTTATTTATCTCATAGAAAGTCTGATAAATTACTTTCAACTTATCTAGTGGTGTAAAAGCTGTGCTAGAATTTTTAATAATTGTTAATTTTAATATAACATGAAAAACAAAAAAAAATGTATATATATATTTATTATTACCTGATATGTTGCAATGTTACAACTGCAGTTGAAAAATATTTATCCTTTACTTTACAAAAACTCTAAGGATAAATTTAAGAATAAATAATAATAATATATATATTTAAACAAAAATCTAAATAAATACCTGTCGACGTTCTCCAATATCATCACTGTCCGATGTTACCCAAAATTTCCTGAAAAATTAGGAACTGTGTATGTAATTATATAATTTAAACACACATACACACACAAACATTTTTCCTTTTTAATTTAAATCACATTAAAATTTTAATTATTTGAAACTTATTGAAAAACATTAAAATGCTTTTTTAAATTGAAAATTACTTGAACTACTGCATTCGTTAATCATTGAATAATTAAAGTATAACTTTATTAAACAGGAATGTTTTCAATACTATATATCATCATCAGCTATATACCAAAATCAAAGAAAATATCTATATAATCAAAGTTATTTATAAAAACTCTAGAATGTTTTTAAATGTATTGCTAGCATTACATTTAAATTTGAATTGCATTCTGAAAATAATTTTATATTAATTGTGAAGAATATGTCCACAATATTTGTTATATATTTATTTAGTATATCATGTGTAATATTTATTATATTGTGGACATATTTTATATACTTCTTTAAACTTTTATTATATTCATTATCTTTCACAAAATTTTCCACAAAAGTTTTTACTTTATATTTTATCAAGAATTTATAATATGTAGTTAGGTTTGCCTGCCTACTTCTGCAGTTATTTCATTATGAAAAATTAAGGTAAGTTGAAATTTGAAAAAGTTTAAAAATGATTACAATGCAATTTACAAATAAGCATATTGATAAATGGAATAGATATATTAAAATTATTGAGAATACTGTGAGGAAAAATGTGAAAATTTAAGGTTACAAGTGATATTTTGCAAAAAAATCAACTGCTTAAAATCAATTTTATATTAGCATTTTATAGAAACTCAGAACAAGTAAGATTTATTCATTCAAATATCTCTGACATCACACAAATTGGGATCCTACTATACAACGCATATATATATATATAAATTTATTGACAGCAATTAGATTATGCTCTGAATTTTATTAAATACTAAAATAAAGTTCTACATATTGCTTATGAACTAGAAATATATACATGATTTGATCTCAGTTTATTTAAATATCTAATGTTCTATTTTTAATTTTGTTGACTTTGTAAATTATAACTTATATTTGGAAAATTTAAACTTTGTAAAGTTTTACTAAGTAATAAAATTTGTCGATGCACATATTTTTATCTTACTTTTATTTCAATATTTACTTTAATAATTATTTTGAAAAGTAAAGATAAGACAGCTTATCTAACATATTATAAATTAATTAAATTTTCATGTCTAATTAAATTATTATGTTTTTAGAACATTTTAGAATTTTCTTATTCAGCAACTAAAAATATTTTTAAGATTTTTTTTTTTACTTTTATAAATTGTTATTCTCTAAACACAATGAAAAAAATTAAATAAATAATGCTAAATTAGTTCTAAAAAATTAGACTAAATGCAATAATGAATAAATACTTAATAATATAAATTCTTTAATGTTTAAAAGAGGAAAATAATAATTTATTATCTAATAATTTGAATAAAATTCAAAGTGAAATAATTTTTGTACAAATCCAGTTCATTTTACAGCCAATTTTGAAAATTAAAAAAACTTTATATATAAACTATAATCCTATATTATTTAGTTAAAATTTCAAAATATACTAATTATAAAAAAAATTTCCTTCCTTTATTGCAGTATCCAGTTGAATCATTTTCATTTGATTCAACTGGATACTGATGTAAAAATTGCTTATATATATATGTATTATATACATACATATATAAATACATACAGAGTAATCTAAGTCAATGACACAAATGAACAAGTATATTCTATCATCAAAAATAAGCAAACATACGTCTGGAAAGAGCTTTCACAAAATTATAAATCACAGAAAATAGTGTTGAGAAATATAACATTATAGAAATTGTTCAAAATATGGCTCTTTACTCGAATGCAAGTTTCTATTGGACAATATAAAAAATCCTTGTATATGCTCAAAGGCTTATGAGGTGGCTCTAATATCACAAGAACTTTTAATTCATGTCAATAGTTCCATGACATTTGGAATGTCTGTTTCATATATCAGAAATTTTAACGTCCTTACAAAAACTAAACCAGAGATTTAAGAAAGAAAAAACTTTTTCTTTAACATTCAATTTGATACAATACATTTTTGAAAAAACAACCATAATCTAAAAACTGCTTCCCATATCAGCCATTCCTGCACAAACTGTTTTTGCATAATAAGTTGGTAATAAAGCATTTCCAGACCTATGTTTATAAGACTATGATTATTTTTTGCTATAGAATGTATCTGTTCATTTGTGCCATTGACTTATAGATCACCCTGAATCTAAATGAACTGCTATTACTGAAACTTCCAAACTTATGTAATTTTCCAAAAAATAATACTATAATAAAAAATATTAAAACAAATTTTTCCAATTTTAAATATAAACATTTAGCAAAATTATGCTACAACTGAAACTCCATTTAAAGTTACTACTGGCAGCATTATCATCAGTAGTTAAATGTTAATAGTAGTTTCATAAGTAGTAATAACAATCATAATAGAATGTAAACTGTACATATGCATCAGATTATGATGGTTGTTATGTATCTCTTGTTTAATTGTATAATAGGTTATATAAACAATATATAATATTGTTTTAATATAATAATTATGTAATAATTTATGTATATTTGACTTATGGTACTTAGATTCTGACAAATTTATACAAGCAGATGAGCATGAACAGGGCCTGATCTAGCTATTTAGCCGCTCCGGGCAAAAATAATATTTGCCGCCTTTTACAATGACACTTTATAAGT
>WUQG02427070.1:0-14645 GCA_011317285.2 Androctonus mauritanicus | reverse complement strand
CATGGGCTGCACCCACACCTATGGAGGGGGCCGGAGAATGAAGGACGAGGATCGCCGGACCGGGCCCTGCATCCAAAAAACTTTTCAGGAGATTTCAGCCCCGGGACCCGAACCCGAATCCTCTGCGTGGCACACAGACAGCGTTACCACTCGGCCATTCGGCCGCTACTAGTAGTATTATATAGTGCTGGAAATTCATTTCAAATCCAAGTGGAACCCGAATCAAGAATATTGTAAACAATATTCTTGATTCGAGTTCCACTACAACTAGTAAATAAGATCTAGTGAGAACTAGTATAGTAGTTGTTGTCAAGTCTAGTCTAATTGTTATCAAGGATAAGTCTAGTTGTTATCAAGGATATACTAGTTGTAACAACTAGTATATCTCTTTAGAGATATACTAGTTGTCAAGGAGAAGTTGAATGAGTTGATTATTTAATTATTTCTTTAACATAGAACAGACTTGTATTTAATACTTTGACTTCAGGAACAAAATTTACAAATAAATCGTTGAAGGAACTTTCATGATTAAATCAACACTGTACTGCATAGGTATTCTTATGCTATGATTTACATTTCGTTACGCCTTCTTTTCAGAAATTTCTTTAATTGTTAAATAATTATAGTAATCATCATCTTAACTGAAACTTAAATGAAAGTTAGTTTGGAAGAGTTTAAAGAATAATAGTTGTTCCTAAAGTTGGATTCTCGTAAATTTTGAAGTTATGTAGCACACAATTTATATCTATTATTATACTTAATGTATTGTCACGATATATACTTAGTTACTAGAAGAATGCACGAAACCAACTAAGTTATTAATTGTTCAAGAATCTTAATCTGTATGGATCTCTAAAACTTTAAACAAATACAGCATAATCTGAATTGCAAAAATATTTTATACACCATTTTGAATATGAAAATGCATAAATATTTAATTAGAAATTAAGTCATAATGAACCATAGAAGGAAATAAATATTGTGATGTATTTCCAAAGTGTAAAGAACTATGTCAGAGGAAAAGTAATTTCAGAAAAAGAAATTTATTCTTCTATTACACATATCGCAGAAAAATTAATGAATTAGATTTACTCATCAAGAAGCGATTAAATTTTAAATTAACTAATTGGAAAAAAAATACAAACTATCTCTTTTGTAAAAATAAGAATCGATATGCTTTAAAAGAGAGGAAAATAATTTGAATTTTTCTATCTAGTAACAGTGGCGTACCCAGAATCTTTGGTACCAAAGGCAGGATTTATTTTGACCCCCTCTCTCCCTCCAAAAAAATACATCTGTTTTAAATTTCAACACACATTTTCTTAAATAATTTTTAAGAACTTTATACAAATATCTGGTAAATAGTAATGATATTCCATGCTCTTTGGCCTCCCATTCAGCTTGGTGCCCTGATGAACCGTCCCCTCTGAGTGCGCCAATGTCTAGTAAGATCATTTCTATTTTGAGATTGCTATTTCGAATTATAGAAAAATCTAAAAACCTTCATATTTAATTCATTTATTTATTACGATATGATTGGAAATGATATTCTAAAACGCCACCTTCAAAATACATAATAATCAATGTTTGATGATAATTATAATGAAAGGAAACAATGATTTCCAAAATAATTCACTATTTACCATAAGAATGCAATTAAATCAAGTATTATATTCGTACATTTATGCTTTTAATTAAATTTGTTTGTAAAATTAAAATGAAGAAAGTAAAAGTCACTTATCATAAAATTTTTTATATGATGATTTTTT
The DNA here is from genome assembly GCA_011317285.2 of Androctonus mauritanicus. Classification (NCBI taxonomy): domain Eukaryota; kingdom Metazoa; phylum Arthropoda; class Arachnida; order Scorpiones; family Buthidae; genus Androctonus; species Androctonus mauritanicus. Next base: position 12,876 of record WUQG02427070.1, on the reverse strand, counting down.
TTATTTATAAAATATTAAGATTCATTTGGAGATCGAATATTCAGCAATAGATGTCTGTCATTGTAATCGCGGATTATTATGACAGACATCTATTGCTGTCATAATAATCCGCGATTACATGAACATAATTTATCAGGATTATTAAATTCCAGCAAAATTGCATAAAAATATATAGGCCTACATACCTTATACTATTTATAAGTTTCGTGAATTATTTTTGTATGTGGTAAATCAGTTATCTGAAGTATATTTTTAATTTTTCCACTGTATAATATGCCTTATTAATAAAAAACTTTATATTCTCAATTTTGATAAATTACACATTTTATTTTTCTATAAGAATAAAACTATTGAACAATGAATACATCATTGTTAAACCTAAAATTTGATGTATTCTCTGATTATTGATACACAACTGATATATAAAATGATATGTCTTATATGATTCCTTTCGTCTACATCTAAACATATCAAACGTTATAAAAAAGGAATTAATTTAGTCTATTATTTTAGAATTTTTACCTGGAAATAGGTACATCTTGTATTCTAGCAATTAAAAATTATTAAAAATTCGGCTTCACCTCAGAACAAATTGCATTTGCCAAAAATACTCATTTGCAGGGATTGTATTTTTTTTTTTTTTTTTTTTACAAATCCAAAGCAATTGGTTAAAATATATAGTGTCCCCTAATGGTTCATAAAAAGCAAACCACGAATTTTTTTATATGAAAATAATGAAAACATTTCTTATAAACATAGCACTATTAAACGCCGCCTTATATACGTGCTTTTCCAAAGATTGTAAATGAAATATTTGTTGAATTTATAAATTAAAAACAAAATTGATATTGTTGTTCAGGATGGAAAACATAAGAAAACGTTAAGCTATAAATGACAATTTTGTTTTTAAATTTATTTTATCAATTAAACTTTCGGGATATAGACACCTGAACTCCACAGATGGGAGGCTTGAGGACATGAACTACATTAGTGAATGGTCTAATATTTTACAATTAGTGAATATTTTACTAATTGTAAAAATATTAGACCATCTTAAAGAGGAATTAGCACTCCAAAATTATTGATAATAGTCGCTTTGTTTTCCCTCTTTTACAATTTAGTATTTCAAGTTCAATGGAGGAGAAAAACAAACATATACTTCGGACTGTGTCAATCAAGGTCACTCAGACACGGGAGTAAAGAGGGATGACACAGGAGCGAGTACAGCATAGAAAAGAGGAGAACGAAGATCTCACGGAAGGCAGTTGGAGTGGGCCGGATTTGGCAGGCTCCTAGTTTTTAGTTTGTCTACGGATCTCAACAGAAGAGAATTTTCGCCGTGATTCTTTGCGGAGTTTGATTTTCCAGAGATTTTGTAGAAGTGAAGCGGACTTCTAGAACTATCCGAGTCGATCTTTAGAACATTTCTTCTGTGGACATTCGCGGTCACTCTCCCGTGGAAAGCTTGTTACGTGTATCTTATTTCATTGCACGTTGTCTCATCCAGTCTCTCTAGACGAACGTTTACTTTTGTATTTCACATTGTGTGTATATGTACATTATAAATAAATTAGTATATAGTACATGATTGGTGAGTCCATAGAAGAGTGATATGATAAACGAACCAATTCAAACTAAGAAAGAACTGAACACAACACATCACGAACTTTACTTAATTAAACGCTGTATCAGTTACGATCTTTGAAAAAATGTTCGTATTTGTCTTAAATGGGACGTTTTAGATCTATTTTGTAAATATTTTTTCATTAGTTTCATATAAAATTTCGTGGTTTTCATTTTGTCTCAACTATTAGAGAACACTATGTGGATAATAATGCAAATAAAATTATTTTTTATAATTTTATTTTATATTATTATATAATTTTTTATATTAGTTATATTTAATTTATTCTATATATTGTTTCTATAAAATATTCTCTGTTTAAACCTATAAGTCTATCTCCTAAATATACTACTGTTAATCATGTGAGAGTATGATGATATTAAATGATGCAACTTTACAAACTCAGACTACATTAACTCACATATAGAATAAATATTGAAAAGTAATGTTAAGTAAGTGTTATTTTGATGAAACAGATTCATCAAAATTACACTTGAATAAATTACAAAATGCATAAAAACATAATTCAGGATTTTGTTCCTTTAGGTCAAACCCATACAAATGCATAAAAACATAATCCTGAATTATGTTTTTATGCATTTGTATGGGTAACGTTTTTAAGCTAAAACCAAGTCGATATCTCATCGGGCCTAAGAAATATTGAGGAATCCGTGAAAATACATTTTTATCCCTTTTCACTCAACATCTTTCCTATCTAAGGAATGAATTTCTAAACATCCTTTTTTTAGTAGGTGGTTTGCTTATGTCTTTATGCCAATATATTCCTGAATTTTGTGTTTCTAGGTCGAAAGATTTGGACCAGACGTTAGTAAGTCTGTCAATCAGAATATTTGTTTAAATATTTAATACATACATGATATATATATTTAGATTTATATAATTATCATGTTTTGAGAAGAACGTACATTGTAAGAATTTTAATTATTATTCATTCAGTTATATGGAATTGACATATATTCATCAGGTTTTATGAAGAAAGTAACAAAATTACAAAAGATAATGAAATGATAAATCAAACATATTCATTATTAGTCAAGAAAAACAATTGCAAAATATATTTCTAAAAAGAAAATACTCTAAAAGAGAGAATTTTTTATGGTATTGAACTAAAATACAATTACTATCACAAATAATACACAAATAAGAGAATATTAACTATAATCTGCAATATATTGATATTTATACAAATGTTTTATTGAATGAGATCTTGATATTTACAAATTGATATGTCACTTTTTCCCAATTGTACAAAGTATTTACAGTTAAAAAAATTTTTTCATAATTTTCCAATGAGCAATTTTTATCTGCATAAAAACAACACTTACAATTCTCATATACAAACATTGATATTTATACATATACAGTATATGATTATATTATATACAATTGTAGGATTGATTTTTGTAAGGAAATATATTGCACATTATACATGAAATAGATTCATCAAAATAACACTTGAGGAAATTACAAAATATGTGTTATTCTTCAATATGAACAAAAGCTGCATTCAAATAAATCAATCTATTTTATAAAAATAATGCAGAATTGTCCACAAATATTGTTTAAGAGTCTCTTTACTCTGAAATTTCATAGAGAACGTAAATTGAATAATCTACTTATCACTTGATTAAATGATTATATGTAGATATTGATCACAATGAAAATATCATATAACATAATTATTTACAATTTTTATAATAAAACATATATTTACAAATATGATATATCAGCAATTATAATCAGAATAAAATAACTAGAGTTAAATCTTATCAATGTATGGAATGACAATTTAAATAAATTTTCTTAAATAATTTTCAATTAATAGAATACTATAATAAAGTTTTATCGAGTATGAATAATAGCATTTTAAAAATGCTTGTCAAAATTTATTTCTTGAATCAGAAATGGTTAAACATCCAGTTATACAGAAGTGAAGTTAAGCAAATTATATTGTTAGCTACAAATATATTATTGCAATAAATTAATTCAGTATTCTTAAAAGCTATTATTAATTTTTATAGTTAAAGCAATATATATAGTTTAATAAAAGGCACTCATGATGTTTAGTTTTGAATTTTCTACAAAAAATATTTTTCTTTATGATTTATCATGACATTTATACAAACCTAAAATGGATAAAGATAAAATATTTATTGATATCTATGTAATAAAATTTGTGTTTTCAAACTGTAATATAGAATAATAACCTTGATTACCCAAATACTGTAATATGGCATAGTAATTAGAAAATAAATAGTTGATTATGTTCTCATTTTCAGCTTTAAAAACTGAAAAAAATATTTACATGATATTAAATAGGTCTAATTAAAGATTAAAATGCATAACAATACAATGTTTCGTTGTAAGAACAGCATTTTATACAGTATGAAATATTGATTTATATAATCTAGAAATGTATATAATCAAAATATGGATAATCAAGGTTCTTCTATTATTTGAAAAAGATCAATTACTATTTATGAAAATTCATAAAAATTTTTTAAACAGCTAAAATATTAATAACAAAACTACTTTTTATCTTATAATACTGTAAATTCTTCAGCAGTACTATTTAAATTTTGGAATAAACTCCAGTACATTCATTATCAAATTCACTCAAAGCAATAAATAGTCAATTATTCAAATTACATGGATTTATAAATTGGGTAGTATTCAGCAGAAAGAATACAATTGATACTTTCCATATTATATTATATATTTCAAATATGCAGTTCAATTATAGAGTTATATCAAATAGATAAAAAAAAGTAAGAAGGTTTTGAATCAATTGATCACATGATACTTCAAAATACAATTCTATTTAGCATATTTTATTTATATACTTAAAAACAGTACTTTTGAAATGTTTTTATACAGATGACTGTATAGTATTTTTTACTGAATACTATTCAATTATAAGTCTGTATCTTCATATCTTATATAAATATAATTAACAAATTTAATTCTATAGTATTGAATATTAAATAAACTTTAGCCAATATATTAATACATTTTTAATAAGTTTATAAAAATAAATTTAATGCACAGTCAATCTCAAAACTGAACATATTAAAAAAGTATTATTATTATTTTTAATAAAAAAAAAACTAAATTCTTATTTTCAGTGTTTTGTAACAGACTCATTTGATATAAATTTAATGAAATTTAATAAAACTGATATACCAAATATATTATTATTTTTAAAATAAGATGAAAAATTTATAAAATATAAAAACTTTGCAAGCCATCTATAAATATAGAATGTATATCAAGCAGCATAAAATAATTACAAAATGAATGTTGTGCGATTCTGCTTTCCAATGCAAACTTATTTTTCTGAGCAATTGTTTTATTTTTACTGAGACTTAGCACCATATTTACATTTAATTAGCTCAAATTCAGATATCTGTTTCAACAGCATGGTAACTAACTTTAGAATGATCTAGATATGGAGATGAATGTTGAGATTGATTATGCATTGATGTTGGAGAATTTGTATGAGAAGAAATAGGGGGAATTTTAGACGGATATAAACAATCATGTTGACTGTCTATTCTCTGTGGGGGTAGAGGTGGTGGTGCTAAATTATCTACTTCCAATTCTCCAAATTTCTTGCTTACAAGTGCTGCAACCTCCAAATTGTTTAACTTCTCTTCCATTGGCAAATCAAATAATCTTTTCTGTAACAACAAAACCAAATAATTTAGTCTAAGAAATTAACAACAGTAATTTCACATAAAAACTTCAATTTTATTATAACAAATATGAATACCTCATTTTTATTGTAACGAATATGTTTACCCCAAGTCTTTTTATCAACTTCACCAGTTGAAGCACTATAGGTGGGATTGGAGAATGTCAAAGTATGATCTACATCTTGTCCTCGTCTCCTCCTAAATAATTTTAAATTTTATATTGTTATCACCAATGAAAATAAACATATAAAAAAATAAAATCTAATAATACACACCTTCTCCACATTATAAGTGCAACAATTAATAAGATCACTAAGACTAATAAAATCACACTTAATGCTATATAGGCACTTTGAAGAGCTGGATCTAGAGAAAATTGATTTAATTAAAAATAACAAAATTTAAATAATAATAATAATATTATTATTATTATTATTATTATTATTATTAATTTCTATTATAATTGTTTATCAAAAAGTTTCCTACCAGATAAAGGGAATCCAACATAATGACATTTACCATTTTTTAGATCATTTTCAGAGCACCTAAATTTGAAAGTTTTAATAATTAATTATCTTCTTAACCAATTTTACAATGATTCATAATAGTTAAATACCATATTGTAGAATTTTTGCTGTGAGCATGTTTTATATCAAGTTCGTGATAATCTTCTGTTGATTCTTCAGGTATAATCTCCGAAGGAACTAAATTCATTAACAAAAATATTAAAAGTTAGCATATTTAAAAGAAATAATATCTAATAATAAGTTATTAATATGTATTAACAAATTTTTACAAAATTAATTCTTATGTATTAATTCTGTAAAAATTTATTTCCCTTAATCCAGTGGTTTCAATTCTTGGCACCCTTGCTTAATCCATGTTTCCCCAAGATACCCTATCTCAAATTCTAACAAATCTGTATTTTTAAAATTTTATATTATATATAATATAATATTACTTTTAAATCTATTAATTCAATTGCAATTATTAGCTAATGAAGAAAAAAATATTAAAATTTCCCAGTTATTCTCTATGCTTACAGAGAATATATCAATGGTGGCTTTTGTATTCTAAGTGGATATCTTCTTTCTTCACTATCCTCAGATTTGTCATGATTAATTCTTGAGATATTTTCAATTGTTTCATTATCTTTTAATATCAAGGCTAAATCAAGATCCTCTTGATTATAAGGTTCTTTAGACATTTTTAAATGATTACAGTGAACTTTTCTGCAATCATTAGTCCATTGAACCAAATAAACATTTTGTCCCCAAATTTTCTTTATTCTGTCTAGACAGCAATTATGTTTGTTTCTACTCCAGGTTTTAAACCAAACTAAATCATTTATCTTAAATTTTCTAAAATTTTTATTTTTTACATTTTTATTATTCCACTGTTTGTTAATTATTTCCAGATGAAGGGATGCAAGAAGTATATGTTAATTTCTAGCACTTCTAAGCAGTTCAGTCATATAAGTTTCTCTCAGTCTAAAAGTATATGTTAATTTCTGCTAGAATAAAGCCAGATATAAAGCTGAAGGTTCCTATATTAAAAACTAGATCTCTTTGTTTTCTTGAGGTTAGTCGTAAGTGACTTAATATTTCTATAAGGTCATTTCCTGACAGAGTAATATCTCAAAAACTTGATTTATTTCAGAATATCTTTTCTATAAATAAACATCTTTATGTTAAACACATTAAATGCTTTTTAAATTTTTCAAATTTTTATGTTTGTTAACTTGCTTTTTGCATATTTGTGTAAACACTTTTGACCAGTGTTTGTTTTTCAATCTTTGGTCAAGTTGTATATAAATAAATAAATAAAATTAAATGGTAAGTCCATTGTCAGATACCAACACTTGAGACAATTCAAATCTACTGAACAGTTCTGTTAAAGCTTTACATACTTGTATACTAACATCAGTTACTAGCACTCTTCAGCAGTTTCGGGAAAAAACTTTTATTATTTCATTAAGTAAAAATAATAACAACGAACGTTTTCGGCTTTCTGCGCCATCGTCAGGTTTTCGTTCTAGAATGTATACGTTTTTCAAAATTAACCGTACATCAGAAACAAATTGCAATAAAATAAACTAAGATAAAATAATATCAAATAAGATACGTATAAATATAGGATACATAATAATAATAATAATAATAATAATAATATCTAGAAGACATTTAGATATTTATTGTAAATAAACATATTAGAAAAATACTTTCAGTTTAAGAAAACAATCTTCAATTCTAAATTATATAAATTAATTAAAAAAGAATAATATGAACAAAAGAACATATTTCTTAATCAATTTATGTAATATAAAACTGAAGATGGTTTATTCAAATCAAAAACATTTTTCTAATGTGTTTATGTACAATAAATATCTCAATTCTACTAATTTAAGTTTGTTTTTATGAATTTAATGCAATTTTGATTTTGATAGGTAGAACTTTAATTTATTTATATTCAAGAAAATATTAACTAGGATAATTCAATGGGAAAGTTAATTAAAAATCAATAATACGGAATTGAATATTATCATCATCAACATAACATAAAAGCATTTGAATTCATGAAAATTTCATTTCATTAACATTCATAGAATACTAGACATCATTATTTTTTCATTGGATGGAAACATGGTAAAACAGTGGCTCAGAACTTAGAGGATCCAGGTTCAGTTTTAGATCTCAAAGATTTTCATCTTATTAGGTTGGTCCTGAACCTATGAATCATATCCATTGTTTTATGATTAACCTTACTCACATAGTTGGCCAGATTAGCTGAGTAAATATCACTGCTTTCTGTAATTCTCAAGGACTGAAAAATGAATTTGTTTCCAAACCAAATATTACAGCCAAATCCCTCCTAATGGGATAAGTCTGGACTTATCCCAATAGAGGAGATTTGGCTGTAATATTTGATTTGATTTAAAAGGATAATCCCCTAATTAGTGTATATATGAGAATTTATTTCTATTTGAAATATAGAATTTTGAGTACATAAAACATAACTGATAATAATAGTGGCATAGTTTATATTTCTCCATATTAAATAGGGATGCTTTAATCAACTTTTTAAACATTCATTCATAGCAAACATGCATGCTGTAATAACAATGCAAGACAAGATCACATATCTATTTGTACATATTTTATAAACATGCCACTACAAAACATTCTTTATAATCTAATGTAGTTTTTTATGTGATATATGAAAATAAACATACTGTTATTAAAAGAATTTTGTATTCTAGACTTGTACTATAGCAGTCAGAGAATTTAATAATTCACTTATGTATCAGTGTTTTATATCCATTTTATGATTCACATATTTATTAATATGTTCTTATGTGATGATAATAATGCTGACTGTTCAATATAAAGGTGCAAGGAAATTAACTTATTACAGAGTGATTTAATAATAATTGCACATCTGCAGAGATGAATGTGTAAATCATACAAAGATCATTTGTTCTGAAAATGGCTACAGATAGCAGGCCAATACTTCTCAGAGTGGCTTGGATATATGATCAATGACATATGGAATGTGTGCTGTGTACTATTATTTACGGAAGGAGCAGTATGACTTCTTCCCAGGAGTTGAGGAATATTTTGAAAAGTGATCTTATGCACATGTTGTTAAAAGATTTCATCATAATATCTAGATGCTGCCATTCTAAATAATTCAACCATTATATGAACCACAAACTGTTTTTGTGAAACAGGAAATGTGGGAGATAGAAGAACAACAGAAGATCCAGTGTGTTGATGGAAGCTAACTTGGAGGAGTTAGAGACTGCAATACAGCATTCCTATAGAAAACTTGCAGTGTAAGCAGAGATCTCTTATTACATGATTATCTCTGCAGATGTGCAAGATAGATATATTGTATAAATGGTAATTTTTGGGTTAGACTGCAACAAGTCATTTCAACATTTATTGGCTATAGGGATGATAGTTAAGTGTCCATGTTACTATGTTCTATTTTTATTTATTATATATTTTCTACTTATGATTCAAATTGTCTTGTATTTGGTTAAGCAGTTATTAAATTTTGTTAGTAATATGAAATAATAGTTTCACATTTATGCATTATTTATTCCAATATTCATAGTATTTAACTTACATTTTACATGGAATAGAAATATCGTATTGATTATTATTATTATTATTATTTCACATAAAAAATTATCCATTTTGTATAATTATCCTATTAAATGGAGGTTAACTGTACTGATCTGACAATGGTATTTTAGAATCATGGACTTTTATTCCAAAAATTCTGCTAAATTACAAATTAAACACTTAAAAACAAAGCACTAATTGCAGTTAAGACCATAAAATAAAGATAAACATTTATTTAATTATAATTTATGTATATTGCCACATCTTAGTGGCAACATAGCATAAATTATAATACAAATACTCTTCACTTAATGATTGAGTTCTGTTTTCATGACTTGGTCTTAGAATGAATTGGTTGATAAGCAAGTAGGTTGTTTGTATATATTTAGAAAATATTGGAAACAAATTTCAATTTAAAATTTGGTTTTAACTTTTATTTATTAGTGCAAACAATAATTACATTATGAAAAAAGTTAGAACTCTCAAAAAAATTACAATCAACATAGCACATATGGCAAAAACCAAATTTTATGTTAAAAGAAAAGTTGTAAGCTCGGACGTAAGTTTGAGTAGCTGTTAAACAGGTAGGTCTTTAAGTGAGGAGTACCTATATGTCAGTTCTGAATGGATAGTATATGATTTTTGTTAAATTATTTTTTAACGTAAAAAATCTTTTTTGATTTTTTACTTATTTAATATATTATCGTATTTATTGCTTTGTTATTTAACTAAAATTTATAAAATTGTTTTTTGTTTTGCATTGCAAGCCAATTTTAGGTATGTAATCGAATATATGATCAACTTTTTAAATTTTTGTGTTCTGAGAATAAAAAACTAAAAAAGATCTCTTTGGATGATTGAAAACATTTTTTAAATAAATGTTTATCCTTATTTTATGGACTTATCTGCAATTAGTACTTTGTTTTTAAGTGTTTAGTCCAGTATAGGAATTAATCGAACAATTGAAAGATGGAGTTCAATGGTCAGGCCTGCACTCCTCCAAAAAATTGAAAATTTGGGATCCAAAATTAAACTCAGATCCTCCAAGATGGTAAGTGACTAGTTTATCAAGTAATGATCTGGCCTACTTGACTGCCAATAGTAAAGTTTCAATTTAATAAATATTATTGTAATATGATATAAATTGTACATATGCATTATATTATAACAGTTATTATTTAGCTTCTATCTAACAAAAATATATGCAAATTTGATTTATCCAAATTTTTATAGAACAAAGTAATGCTTAGCTTGGGAATGCTTAATTTCAGGTTCAGGCAAAGTGAACATTACAATTTCATTTATATTCAAAACAAGATTTGGTCTATTGAAGTATTTGTTCTCTATATAAATACAATAATAAATCCCATGCCACATACAGATTTTAGACATTTAATCTAAATCAAATTTCAATGATTAAATATAAATAAAAATAAAGCAACAACACCTTATGTGTAATATAATATCTTTCTTCTCAAGTATTAAGCATAGAACTATAATTTGATCTGTCAATAATAATTTTATCAAATAATTCTTTATCTTATATCGAATTACATGAATTATATTTTTATATTTTCAGGCTATCTTAATATGCAATAAATCAATAACCTATATTAAATTATCATATACATGCTTCGGAACAATTATGCTTTAGCGACAGTAGTATAATAGATCATTAATATTTAATGATCTATTAGACTATTATCTATGTTCATGGCATTGGAGTTCTGACGTTAGATAATTGTATAACCTATTTAATGAATTATGTCGCAGATTTTGCCACACTCGCGTTTGATAAAAATTATAAAAGATACAAATAAACCGTGCATATTTAATTAGGACATAAAAATTAAGACTTCGTTTGTTATTTTCTCGATGGTAATCTTAGAATTGAACTCACATAATGCTGGTAGAACTTGGATAGTCTAGGTTTTCCATGATTGTTAAATACTAAAATAGCTTTGATCATTTCTTTTTCAGCATAAAGCGTAAACAAATTCAAACCTTTCGCTCAACATGGAGGAGAGATAAACAGCGCACTCTATATTTCCGGATGATTGGCCGAAGCGGTCAATGTTAATGTCAACTTCAATCATTATAAATTATCATCATGATTATTATTATTAACCCATTTTATTTAAAAATTATAATTTTTGCATTATTTTATTAATTTTTAAAATAATATGAAGCTTTAGACTTTTTCTTAACATTTTCCTCAAAAATGCAAAATAAAAAAGAAATTGCAGTACTGTATTGTATTTCTCCGACGATAAAGTGCGGCATAAACTTTTGTTATTCGACAACAAAATGATGTACTGCATAGATAACGCGCTATTTCGTAATTTCCGTTATATAGAATGCAATGTTGTATTTTTATTATTATCATGTTTTATATAGATGAAGTGAATGTTATTTATTATCTATCACGAAAAGTAGTGGCGGAACATAAAATTTTTTGGCCCCCGCAAAATATTCGGGCTCTTACCACAAAAAAACACAAACTTTTATCTAGATATTTTTATTGGAAAATAAAAAAGAACAAAATTGCACCATTTTGCACCACACAAAATTACAGAATTGCTCCTACCGCCGCACTGCTCTGATTCAATGAATGTTACACTCTTTTCCTGGCGCATTTAATTTTTATTGCGTTATGTTGTTAATTTAGAAAAAGGATAAAGAAAGTACGGGTAAAGAGGATTTTGGCCCTCTACAGGTCTGGGCCTCCCCACACCGGGCTTCGGCCATTGACGAAAATGGTGAACTAGAATTGCTGAACCTTCGGTACGTTTTCAAAGCTAATACTAAGGAAAAGCTCAGGACAGATAGAATACTCGAACATTTTTTCGATAAATATTATTTGTTATCTCATTGCGTATGAAAGTCCACTTATCACTAGTGGATTTATTTATAGCCGTAATGAAAAGTTTGTGCTTTGTTTTTATTTGACCAAACACGAGTCATTTGACTTATACCATATACAATGTTAAAAAATAAATAGATATTATATGAGAGACATTTGCAGAATGCAAAAGAGTCTAGTGTAAACTGTAATACCAAATAATATTCAATAATTTAAAAAAGTAATTGATAAAATTCAAATAAAATAACAATAATAGTATTAATTCTATTAAAAAATGAATATGTAAAAAATTAATTGGTAAAAATGGTTTAAAAGTCCATAATTCTTTTAAAAGAAAAACACCAATTTTAGTGTCTCTTATCAGATAAAAGAGACCAAAATTATTAAAATAGTGGATTTACTAACATTGAATTTGTAGCGGTTGATGTCTATTTTATCTTTAATTTAATTTTTGTCCTCATTATTATGTATTATTCCATGTTATTGTATAGATCATTTATAATTGTAATTAATGTTAATATTTTGTAAAAATTATAACAATTA
>WUQG02427059.1:0-14646 GCA_011317285.2 Androctonus mauritanicus | reverse complement strand
GGCCAACAGCCAATGATAGACTCACTCTGCGACCGGGAAACCGCGTTTTACCCTAAAAATTTCCATAGCGCCTGCGCCGAGCCATCCCAAACCAACCAAGAAACAAAATAGGGAAGGATAGGGAGCCAGAAAGTTACAACCGGATAAGAAGGCGCGCGATCGGTGCGCTTGGTCCAGTCCGGCGTCGACTGGTTGGGACCGGCCGGAATCCGCCCGATCCGGCCTGTCGACCGCTTTCAAAATGGCGGCCCGCCCCGTCTTTCCGCGGCGTAAACACGTCGACGATCGATGAGAAAGAGAGAGACCGGGATGTCTTCCCCGGAGTAACGGAGACGTCCAAAAGCGCGTCCCGATGGTACCACCGTTCCGCTTACCCGGGACGGTCGACCGGGCGTCTGGCGCCTTTCCTCCGGCCGGCCCCGACCGACCCGGAATGGGTGAGTTCCGGAGCCCATCCGATCAGAAGGAGCCGGCCAAGGGTCCGGCTGCGTGGTTAGTAGACGGACGACCCGAGTGGCCGGGCGAGGGCGGAGCGGATCCGCCGTCCCCCACTGGGACGAAGGCGAAACGAGGGAGGGACGGGCAGAATGGATAGACAAGGACGAAAGAGATAGAAGGGCGTAGTGGCGGATGGTACTCCGGACCGACGAAAGAGTGGATAGACAAAAAAAGGATGACTAAGTCGGAGGGAAGGGGTGTTAAAATTGAGCGGGCACGGAGGCAGCGCGCCGTCGACCAGATAGGCCACGGGAAGAAAGAAAAATAAGTACGGGACAGACGGAACTAGTCGACTAGCCTCTTCCGCCGGCGGAGATCAACGGATCCGTCTCGATCGATGGAGTTTACCGGAGGCCCCACAGGAAGAAACTGGGTCGATCGGGTTCACCTGCTAATCGACGGAGGAAGGCCCGCTCGGCTTTACGGCCCGGTAAATCCCAGGGGAAAAGAACCGGCAGTGTAGTTAGGGTAGAACGGTAAGTTGGAGTCAAGGTAAAAAGAGTTTCCGCCCTAAAATGGCGGTGCTGTCACCCACGACAGTCGGCCGGACCCATTACTCCCGGCCGGAACAGACGGGCCGAGATAGAAGAAAAGGCCTAAATTCATCCCGACCTGGACCCACCGACGCTCGTTAAGCGATTAATTACCGCCCGACCTATTTTGGTTCCGGGTCACCGGTGAGTGGCCCGGGTCAGACCGGGAACGCCGCTGGGGCCCGAGGAAAATAGCGCGCTACCTACCTAAGCGATGGTGGGTAGGAAATAGGCTAGAGGCAACCACGGGCCGGCGGCGCGGCTAGCGTCCATCCCACCCTGGGGCCCGAAGTCGACTCGGGTACAGTCTCTGGTATCCGGTTATCGACGGATAGGCGTTGGGGAGGCGGCGGTAGGTGGATGGAGTTGGGTGGGCGCGGGGACGAGTGACGCGTATCGGGCCCGGCTAATTATCCCACCCGGGTATAGATTGGGTCGGTGCTGGCCTCCCGGCTATCCGGGCGATAAGCGGAAGGATTTATAATCACACCGTACTAATTAGGTAGGGCCGGAGGTGTTAGGTGTTTACCCGGTTGGTGATTTCTTTTCCACCTTTGGAGGTAGACGGGGAAGTGGGCGGAAAGACGGGCGGAAAAGGATGGTCAGCGCCCTTATTCCAAACGGTCAAACGGTAAGGCCGGCCCGCTCTTCCCTAAAAAGAGAAAACAAATTCTAGGTGATTTTATATATATTTTAGCGGTTTAATATAGCGCGTCGATATATATATATATACTGTATATATAAACCACTGGGATATTACTAGTATTTCTCGAAGATTAGCTTAATGTCCGAGAAATAGTAATCTATACATGGAAGAGGAAAGACGTGTTTAGCGCGCTGTCTTTTAGTTTTGGTGGCTCATTTCTTTACCGTGTTTGATATTAGGCAGTTTCCGCGCAGCCACGACTGGGCTGGGACCGATAAAGTCTAGATCCGCGCAGGCGCCAGATGGCCAGTCATACGGTGGCTCGGGTATCCGTATCGGTCATACGGTAGATGTTTTTTTTGTCGTCGCGTTTTCGTTTGGGGAGAAGAAAGCCGTGTCACGGCCGTCCCACGCCACCCAGAATGTTAAAATTGGCCACGGGCGGCTTAAGATAACCAGCGATCTTTATTAAAGGATAGACTAGAAATCATTGACGAGAATGGAGAAAATTTATGGAAATAGAGCTTCGGCCATTTATTAATTCTTTACTAGACTATGGATTGGCAAAAATATGAAGTAGTAGAACCAGGGAGGACCGCCATGGGTTGTAGGAAACAGATTGGAGGGAAGAAGGTAAAGACGAAAATCCCGAGAACCGATTAATTAGAGCTATACTGGCACCTCGGCTATATTTAAAAAATTAAATATCTGGGGCAGGACAACAAATCCGCGGTAACTCGGACCGAGACTGGTCAGACGGCGCTGGGATCCAGTTAGTAGAATCTATGGCTTAGCGTGGTCGAAATAAAAAGTAGAAGTGAACTGGGCATCTCGTCTGACCGAAACTCCTCACCCGACTCGGGCCACTAATTATAAAGCGGCTAATAAAACTCCGGGTTAATCCAAACAGCTAGAGGGAATTCCACCAGTAAGGTGGGAAGGAGCGCAAGGCTGTCTTCCTTTTACCAGTAAGCTAACAGGGTAGACCCAGCGGTCCAGCCAATAAAGGAAACCGTTAAATTTAGCTAGTTAGGACCGGAAGTCGATTGATAGTTAGGTCGGTATTTCCCACCATTGTAGACTGGTAGGTAATATACCGAGTGATAGATTGGCCAACGCTTTCCACCTAGCCAAGAACTTGAAAGGCAAAGAAGCTAGGAGACCTAATAAAAGACCACATAGCTATAGGTAGCCGACCATATTACGGAAGAGAATATAACAGAAAAACGCCAGATAAAAAGGGAATTTGGAGTAAGGATTTAAAAGGGGAAACAAAATCTCTGGACACAACAAGTACCGGAAAGTAGAAGAAATATAACTATAACTTACTAATTATCTAATATACTATACTAATGTTAATTTAAAAGACGAGCCGTGGTTAGGCCAGTTTTCTATTATTCTATTTATTATTTTCTATTATTTTATAGTTGGAGTAGGCGCGGTCGAAGTCGTAGTCACTCAACGGAAAAACGAGCGGGACGGAGGAGCCCGTTTTAAAAACATCTACCCAAAAGAAAATGGTAACGGCCTAAAGCTAAGGGCAGAAATGGAAGAAAACGGATTCCAGTACCAGAAGAGGGATGGGACCAACGGCTAGCCAATACGATATTAATCCGATGGATTTAGTAGTAGTAATTATCGGGCCGTTTTCTTTCCTCCACCACGAGGCCGTAATTGGGCTACACTCGAATCTGCCCGGGAGTAAAACGCTTAACTCTTTCATCCATAAATCGGACCGGGGTAAAAATGCCGATAGAGTTACCGGACACCAGCCCTACCGTCGGGACAATATTATTATTATTCTGTTTGGTAGTCACCGAGTTTTCCCTTATCGGGCCAATTACGGCCGGGTTAAGCGGCTGTAATTCGTCTTAATAACAAAAATGGCTCCCACGGATAAGTACCGTAATAAAAGTACCACCGTTTATTTACCTGGGTTATGGGGATAGGATGTGTGGCGGAGTCTGTGTGCGTAGCCGGCCCCGGGTATCTCGGACATCTATATGGCATTTGCCACCAACCGGTCTGTCAGATCGGGAACTTTAAGGCTAAGTTGACATTCCGATGTAGTCCATGGAGGATCATAGTAGTCAGCCATTTGTAGTTCGGTCACCGGAAGATCCGGGTGGAGTTTGGGACCCCCCGCCTGTTGGGTTTATGGGGAAGGGATGCCAACCGGCGGTCGGAAGTCAGCTCGGTTAGGCGGCCGTATGGGCCGGCCCGCCGTCGATAATCCTAATTGGAATATACTGGGCTGGACAGCAAAAATGATTCGGAATGTTAGAGTGTGACCCAAGCTGGAATCAGCCGGATTTGCCGTGTCTAGATTAGGGCAGTCGACGCGAATATTTAGAGGCAGATTGGCAGTATAGATAGTATGAATATATGCAAATGAATGGGTTTCCGCCTTCCTTTTACAAATTTATTTTTACTGGAAGAAATATTCTCTCCATCTATTTTCCTAAGTAACTTTACCGCGCTGGCTACTCGGTACCGAGGCTCCCCCTACCGGCCACCGACTCGGTCCCCGTATTTTGGTCTTTTACCAAACCCGGATAGGGTATTAATACCGTTACGGCGGTTTCCTATATTTATGAATCCTCTCCATGGATTTATGGAGGAAAATGTTTATTTTCGGAATACCGGTAATCGAAAACCAACATTTTTCTCTATAAATTTTTATCACAATTAGGCCAATGCTTTAAATCAAACTTTTATAATCCCAATAAATAATGTATTCTGACAAAAATTATTAAATATGTAGTTAATCTATATATATATAAAGTATCGATTGGGTAAATTTTTACTCTGTTTAAGCGGATCTAAGTTTCGTGATGTGTTCGGCTTTACATATATACGGTGTATAATCATCTCTGGGCTACACAATTATTACTATTACTACTACTAATGATAATAATAAATGAATTATTAATAATCTTTATTCTCCTAATACGTATCGGTAATTAGTGGCGTAAAGCGTGAAAACATACAAGATATAAATTTCGGAACATGGCCGTACTTTAAAAGACTATTATAAATGAATAAAAGCACGGCCGTTAGCTGTTCGACTAAAGCTAAGTTTCTCCAATTTGACCTCTCTTCGGATTCTTTTTTTTCAGAAAAATGAAACTCCAGTTTCGACTTATTTAATTTTTCGGAATATACACACCAAATAATCGATATATATGTGTATTTATACGGGTTTAATGCCGATTTCTACTCGGATGGATACCGGGCGGTGAGTGTTCTGATGGTCATCACCGGTCACCACACCGATGACTGGGTGGGGTGGAAGATGGGTTCGACCAACTGGGGCCGGCCCAAACCCCCTCAGAAAACTGGTGATGTCTGACACGAGAATCGAACCCGGACATCCGAGACGAGTACAGCGGATTTCCAAAGCGGCCGTCTAACCCACTAATATATAGATTATAATTTGATATATATATAGGCTATATGGCGAAATTATGATTATAATTTATTAACATTTTAAGATTAGGATCGATGTAAGTATGTCTTCCCAACCCCACGGTCGGCTGAGAACACACGAGCTATGGAGGAAACTCGAGTAGATAAATGTGTGGAGGTGGAGGAGTGTATAAGTTGGCCAGGTATGGTAATTTTTTCCGAAACATTGATAGTTATTGGATAATTCTGGCGATTTTATTATTTTAACGTACCTCGGTCCGGGTCTTCGAACCGCGTATAATTACTAGAGTTATGGGCTTGGGTCGATATCTTAATAGATTTAAACTGAATTTTCGTATTTATCAATTAATTTTTGTAAATTTGAAGAGCGTACATTCGAGTAAATTATTATTTGAAAATGGACAACATCTACGATCGAGTTTTAATCCAAATTCGGCATATATTATTGTCTGTAATGTTTCTTGAACTATATACAAAGTAAGAGTTATAATTTTCCAATAATCGTGTCTATTTTCAAGTTCTTCAAAAATATTGTCGGTAATTTTGTACCTTTTTGTTAATAAACTGTAAATAATTATTTTTTAAATTAATATGGAAAAACCGATATTTTTTATAGATACCGGTATTTGAATACCGAAAAACACGGCTAGTATTTCGGCATTCGAAATCTCGGTATGGTAAGCCTTAGTGAGTAAGAAGCGGCAACGCCTGGTGGAGTCAGTCTTCGAGTAGAAGATGGCAGTATCGGCTCTAGAGTCCCGGTGTCCCCACGCAGTTTATTCTTAAATATACTCAAGCCCTTACAATATTGAGAAAATGGTAATTTTGGCGCCCTCCTTCCGAAGGCGCTCCGATGGGGTGCGTGGTCCGCTTATTGGGTTAAGCTTACCCTGGAGGATAGAGTTCGACCAGGAGGCTTCCACCCTCTTAAAAATTTGAGACAGGGGAATTGACCGTCGATTGAACATAGTAGAAGCGCAGCACCTTTCATTTCGGCCATCCGGATGACTCTTCATCGTATAATGCAAACATTTTATCCGAGATAAGTCTGGCTCGGGCTTGATCTCGATCTATCAAAACTTTCTTTAGGTTCTTGAAATAATTTTTTGGTATTGGCCATTCGGTGACGGACATTTCACTGTCCATCGTAGGATGACCAATACCGAAATGAATTTGAACAAGCCGAGCACGAATCTTGAAAAAATCCGATGCGGAATGTGAATCCTTCGAGATGGTAGGCCACTGTCTTACTAAGAGACCATCCCGCCGACCGGTGGTAAAGTGATATTCGCTTATTCATCACTTTCGAAGATGACTATTCTAAATCCCGAATTTGCAATTTTCAATAAGGGACTGGTTCGACTCTTTCAACCCTATTCTTTAACCTTCCAATTAATTTCATCACGGAAAGGCCCGTCTGATGGGCTGTGAAGTGGCAGGCCAAAAGTTTTTCTGATGAGATTCGGCGGATCACACTAACTTAAATTTACCTGTATATATATCATTATCTAAAAATTAAAGTTATTTTAAAAACTTAAAGAAAGTTCTGATAGATCGAGAACAAACCCGAGCCAGAAAACAATTTTTCGGTCGACATAAGAATAAATAAGGCAAATAATAACGCACTAACAGTGGCGAAAAATATAGCATCCAAATGTCTGGGAAATTAGTTTCTCGTAGATTATAGCGACTGGAAGAAAACAGGGTACGAATTGACGAGTGACACTGCTCTGAAGTGACACTGCTCTGTATATGCGACGAATCTGATCAAAAAATTCAATGCGCTATTTTGATCCAAACATTCTAACAGATTCGACTAGTTTAAAAACCGAACGCTTGGTTTCAGAGCCGATTACACCAGTCTTAAGTGCCATTTAAAACTGCAGATTTAGCTGGCTGTCTGGTATCGGGTCAAATCTTTAGAATAAACACAGAGCTAATTTAAGCAGCCGTTTTTGGAAGGGCTAAAATTTATTCCATACATTACCCAACCAAACAATAAAGCGGCTTCCAAACATGTACTCAATAAAGCGAGTTCGATACTTTATTTTAAACTTATCAATTAAATAGTTACCAAGCTAACGTATTAAGCCCGGTCCAGACTATCGATCTCTTCCCGCTCTCAGTCCGACATTTTACAACGTGTTCAAATATTCGCTCACCAGTACGTTTGAAATGGGCCTCCAGGTTATAGGTGGTGGCTGGTACGTTATAGAAAGTGATATTAAATTTTTAAACCGTAGAGTTAACCATTATGGCTATCCTTCTCCATCAGACTGTTTACAAAGAGGAGACTGGACCGTTATCCATAGTGGCAAAGGGTTGGTAACCAACAATGCGGAAATATTTGACCAGAGCTAGATAGATCCGTCAATGGCTGGATAGCGCTGGCCTGATATGTATAAATGCGTGTTTGCGTTTTATAACCACTTATATTAGCCTACCAAAATAAATAATAGTCAACCAAAAATACAGAGCTATATTGTCGGGTGGAGATTAAACCGGTTACGGCCAAGCGTTGGAGTATTAGGATTAAGACTAATTACACGTATACGGTATACAGCGAGCATTTTTTAAAAGCTAAACAGTAAATAACTTAATGGATGCTTCCGTATTCAAACGAGTTATTACGGTGGAAGCGCCAGCGCAGTAACTATCTTCGGGCTGTTAGGCAAATAGTTAACTGATGCCTGGTGCAACACTGTATTTAATGTTTAGATTTTCCGACTAGAGTTAAAATTATTCTACTCGATAGCTGTTCGGCGGATGAGACCGAAACTCTGGTAACCAATTAGTCGATGGGGTTAGTATAGAACCATGGTAATATTTGTAACTGTAAATTATATGTATTAGTTAAATGTAAGCGATACCCACGGATGCCTAAACCTGGTGTATCGGTAATGTCGGAGTACCATTCACGAGTTTCCGATGGGATTTATTTTCTCACTCTGTTCTGTACGTATACGAAATACTCTAAATAGATCCGACCGAAAATATTAAAAGAAGATAGGGGCTAATTGCCTAGTGGCAATTTGCCCGAACCGTCATCATTAGTTTTAAGGCAGTAGGAGGGAATGGCATCAACATTATGATAATATATTCGATTATGTATAATTAAATAGCGTTGTTATCCAATTTGAATGAATTGCCATATATTATTTTGAAGCCGGTGGGAATCTCCGGCATCGGGTAAACCGTAAATGATCCGACTCTTTCAGTCTGACCCAACAGCCTCCGGTACAAATGGCTACTCTTCACCTATCGGGATTCTGTACCAGATCCGTTGCGTCCAAAAAACAGCCACCAACGCGTTTTATTAATCAAAACGCGTCGGTCGCTATTAACTTAATAACCATCCGAATTTCACAATTTCGAATTTTCAGAAAGCTATAAAATTCGATGACGGAAAGGATGGTTGGATGGATGCATCGATCTGTTTACCAAAAAATCCACTATACGCTTTGATTTTGCCGGTCCGCTTATCCGCATCAAGATAGGTGGAGAATTAAACACGACGGATCGATCAAATCTGGCGGGATGGTTTCTTACGGTCCGAGATGGGAGCCTATTAATGTTTAGCGTACTATATCGTTTGGTGCCGACCAATTCCCCAACAAAAAATGGCGGGGTTTAATATCGAGCTATCGTCGACCGGATAGCCGCGTGGAAACGCTTCGGTTTTCCACTCCGGAGGACTCGGGTTCGAGTCTCGGCTCCCACCCCTCGTAAATATTTATCATGGGATCCGGGCCCGACCCGTCCATCCCCGTCCTCCACCATCCGACTGATCCTTACGCAGGGGTGGACAGCCGGTGGAAGGGCTTGTTTCGCCCCGTCACTTGGTACTCTTACTGAGTGGAAAGTGGCGTCATCTGTTGGCCAAAAAATATCGAGCTATCTAGGCGGCCAGTGGTGGGACTAGCCCATCCAATTATTTACAGATAGCTCCGACCGTAGACATTCGATGATTTGAAGGCCAGCCTGGTTCCTTCTATCCAACGTATGGATGGGCATACGCGCGCCCTATACGCGTTTAGATGATGACCCCATGTTGGGCCAATCGGTAAGGTGGCTGGCTCATATCGCCAGCTTATAACTCGGTTACTTTGGTAAAAAAGCTTTTAGATTTTCTGCATTGGTAAATTTCTGGGTCTTTCGAGTGTAATTTCTAATTGTAAATTTCGGACACCTTATATTATTATTTGGTCATATAAAACTTTAGTAATAAAATTATTGTTTAATTTGTAATAATAAAATTATTGGTAATATAAAAGTTTCAGAAAGATATTAAAAATTAATTTCGGTCCAGTTAAGCCAAACACTGTAGAGTCCGTCAGGCGCGGAATGTCTTGGCTGCCATAGCGGCTGAATTCTAGATACGGAATGCTGTAATAGTTAGCCTGATAATGCCTAGCCATACTTTTTTAAATAAGGAATTGGCTCGGCGTTCCCGATATACCGAATATATTATTTAAGAACATAGCGGATTACTTACCCACCCCCTTTAATATATTTAAATGGTATACTAAATATTGATATAATATACAATGCTTTTATGGCCGGAATATATTATTTTATAATATGTCGGGTTCTCGGTGATGGCCACCATTTCGTTAATATCGGACGAATTTTTCTTTAGCTCCGCCATAACACATTAGCTAAGTCTGGTGGTAAGTGAATGTCCGTATGTGGTATGGAATTTTTGCAACTTTAAAATTGAACAAACCCGTATTTCCTTCTAAGAATAACCTATCCCGCTACCAGTTACGCCAGACACTAGGTAACCGCGGTTGCTTAATTTTTGAGCCATTCCCGATTCTAAATAAGTATATAATACTAGAAATTACTCGCTCATATGTAAACGAGTGGAAATATCATCTGGCGATTTAATCTGTAATACTGTATATAAAGACGAAATACATCTCCGAACTGATGTAGGGAATCCGAGAAGGAATGGTGAAATGACATCCATTATTACGCTACAGCGCCATCTGGGAATTCTGTCTTTTTAGTGGAACTCCAATTTCCATGTAATTTTTAAATTATTAATAGCCACAAACAATTTTGTATCCAAAAATTAGGCCTTTCTATACATACCCTATTTATAGAAATCGGTACAGTAGATGGACGGAAAAAAGAGACATCCAGCCAGCCACCTTCGATCAATAATATATACGACGATTATTTAATGATTTGTCCGAGTGTCGAAATTGTAAAAAGTCGATGGTTACTGGCTTAGAATTTTGAAAGAATAGTCTACTTATATGGTTATCTTCATCCATTAATTTATTTCTTACAATTAAAATACGGGCATAATTACTCGGAAAGAAAGTCCCTCCGTAACCTAGTATTATCGATTGGTGTGGAATTGGCTGGAAATAAAAGTTACCCTTCCAGTTACAGCCGCCTTTTATTAGCCAGATGTAATCGCTATGGGGCCTGGCCGTAAAACAAGGTTAAATTAATTTCTTACTCTAGCCCAGTGGTGCCGAAGATTATATAGCTACCATTTTTACTTTTTATAAAACCAGATTAATCCGACCCGCCAGTAGTTTTAGAAGAGGAGGTGGAATTTCCGATAAGGTGACAAATATGGGATAAATACTAGGCCCAGTCCAACAACTTCCGAAAGAAATGACTAGCCTTTTATAGGTTATATTAAACCTATAAAAGCTTCGACCTAGAAACCTATTAAAGCTATTAAAGCTTCGACCTAGATCATAAAAATCTTACGGATCAGGTACATACTTAGTATCGTTTCGGTGGGTAAACTTTACTTGTTAGACAAAGGAATATGGTTAGGCCAGAATGGTGAAAACGACGATTTCCAGTTGGTCGAGACGTCCGACAGGATCGAGTAGTGACGAACGAATAAAGTTATATAATCTCCAACAGATGTCGAGAACGATAGTCGATAAAGTAGAAGATAAAGGGAAAGAGGAGGTAAAATAGTACGGATACATTCGATAGATTAATCGACCTAAGTTTATCAGACTTCAGCCAGAGAATTAAAGATAGGACTTTCTGAAGGTGAGTCGACCGTCGATCGAAACGCTAATACGCAAACACACGATAGAAGAAGACCACTCTACTAAATTCGATGGAAAATAGCTTTCGCTTATAGAAAAAATGAGGAGACAAAAGTTTTAGTATTGTTAAATAAACCGATGATCTTGACAAAAATCTAACCAAATGTAGTATAAAATTGGCTATTAATCGAAAAGCCTTTTACTGGAATCGATTTGGTTAGGTAGACGCTTGATTTTTCTACCCCAAAACACCTGTTAAACTATTTGTTACCGTATTAAATCGAATTATTTTTCCGCCAATAATCGAATAGGAGTATTTTAGCGGCAGCAAAATTTTTCTCCCGCCGCTGTTTGTTAATACAGTATTCGAATAAACCGACTCGAGTCACTATTCGCCTCACACCCGCCATCCATCCGTCTTTTTCCATCCTTAGACTGTTCTCCAGAAGTTTCTCGAAGGTTTAGAACCCGAGAGAAAGATCCCACTCACCGCCACCCATTAAAACTTACGGCTCAGTGGTGGACTTATACCTGTTACAGACATAGAAACATAAAATATTTTACTTAGCGTGAAAGCACTTTAACATAAAAGTATATTTCGAGTTATTTTCGGACACGTTTTTGAAATTTTCGTTAGTATGGCCATCTAGTGGGAAATTTTATAAACATAAGATGGTATACCACCATCCATCGATAAACCGTCACCACCACCGTCCACGCATATACAACGTATAGCCAGCTATAATAATGACGGATGCCGATTTAAAAGACCATTTTCTCGAATTATCTCAATTATTCCTAGCTGGAGAACAACCGAAGTTGTACGAGAGATTTTTAGTTACATTCTGGCAAATGTTAAAAAATAAAAGAAGAATATAATTTGGTCGGTGGATCTTTCAAATCCCGAAATCCTTTAAATCTTCTGTCATTTTGTCAAAAACGCTTTTATTTCTTTTCATCGATGTTAAAGGCCGATAGTGGTTTTCCCAAATATCTATTAGAATCGTCCACCATTAGAATATTCCTTTCTTCCGCGCTCCAATTCACCCTTTCGGCCGTGTTTACTTTACTTCTCCAAAGTGATGTAGCCAGTTTGACTAGCTCGAGTACTTTACGCCCGTAAAGTACTTTAAGAGACATCCGTTAACTTAAAGTACCTTAACTGTTAACGTACAGAAGAACAATATTCGAGTTTGGCTGGTGGTTGGAAATGGACTTTGGGCTGTCGACAGGCGCCTATATCGACCCAATAAACTGTAGACTATACAAGTTAACTAAATAAGGTGACTGACGCCAGTACAGCGGTTCGCTGGTTGAACTGGATATGGCTGGGAAATGGAGAAACAGTGTCGGAAGCGTGGTACGGCGGTATATGATGGGATGACGACCGGCAGAGAATAGGTTGGAGTGACCGGATTTTTTGAAAACTTACGGTCGACATACTGGCCGATCGATTATTTTTTGTTTCCACACCAAATAAATATTCTGACATTTTGGAAGAATTACCGGGTCAGCCATAATATTCGAGATTCCACAGGCGGATAAAGCTACAGACAAGTACCAGGACATTTTAAGTTGACCGGGCGGATCTTAATTTCAGAAAAATTACTCATTTAAAAAGATGGAATAAGAGTTTTTATATTTTTCTATAAATACGGTTAAGCGATGTATGGTCCGTGGATACTTTTAAATAACAAAACACGTAAAACAAAAAAGTTATTAAAACGGTATTTAATTTCGCAACTTAGATATACCGAAAAAATAATAAAATGGCCAGAAAAAAATATAACATCTAGGGTAAGCTGCCAGAATTATAAATATCGTTCACCATACAGTATTTATTTCTTCCGGAACTACCTTTGAAGGATACGAAAAAGGAACACCTATCAAATCGAAATAACAATATTTACCATATTTTGTACTGGACCAAAAAGTGTGCGGAGTAAAGAAAGCCAGTGAATGGCGCCAAAGTAATGTCATCCGTTTTGCAGATATAATACCTGAGTCGGCCCTATTTTGACACAGGGCATGATTTTCGCTCCTATACTCCGGCTATACTTCGGTCCTATACTTCGGTCCACAAAATTTAATATTCCTACCTATGGTATCGGTCTGTCCGTCACCTATCCATTAGTCGGTCGGACCATTTAAAGTAGACTGGTGGAACTTTCGGCGGTCGGTGCTGATGGGACGGGAAGGCCTTCGTGCTTACTTTTCACTACCCATCCCCATTCGGTATCCACCCAGTTCTGGTCAAAAACAGCATTGGCTCCGAATTTCCTATTACCAGTAACTGTCGATAAAAGAAATACGTAGGATTCGACCCAGGGGTGTCGACTCGGTCCATTAATTAATACTTACGTCAAATGGGAAAAACCTATCGTCAAAACTTTTAAAAATTATAATGAATAGTTAGCGTTATCTTAACCACGCGCCTAATGTTTCGACCTTAATTCCGCTTAATCGGGCGTTTAAAAAGGCATTCACCCAACTCCGTGTCCAGTCAAGCGGAAGTGCTAGAAGTTACCTTAATATTTAATTAACCGATATGTCTGTACAATACGACATTTTTTGTCAACAGATGACGCCACATTCCATTCTCTAACCGTAAGAATATTGTCTGACGGGTCCAAACCAGCACTTCCACCGGCCTCCATCTCGGCGGAAGGGTCAGCCGAATGGAAGGGTCAGCCAAATGGTGGAGGACGGGGATGGAGGGGCCGGGCCCGGACCCCCTAATAAGTATTATGGAGGGGTGGGAGTCCCGATTCCACTTTCGGTTTTCCATACAATACGACATTATACTTTATTCTCGAATAAAATTAATAACTCGGCCATCTTCGATGCGTTACGTAACCTTCCGCAAATTTAAATATTAGGATAATAACGTGTATTACGGATTCGACACTGGAAACGAGTATAGAGAGAGAGAGTGAGTGAGAAGACAGATACAAAGTCGCCATTAGACTAGGCGCCGAGTATCGATTCTGTCACCAAAAATGCCGACAGAATTTGATGGAGATTGTTTATAAAAAGTTGTTATAAAACGCGTAATTAAGCGGGGCTAAGATAGCGCTAACCACGAATAATAAAAAAAAATTAAAATAAATGGTAATTTTTGTAGTCGGCGTAAGCGGAGGTGGAATCGAGCGGCCACCTACCATCCTTTTTAAAAGGCCCGGTTAGGCGGCGCTAAGATGGAAACTACCAGAACCGGTGGCACTCAGGGTCGACCATAATTTTTTTTTTAATTTCGAGTGTAGGCGACAAATGGGCGTAGATGGAAATCGAAGAGCGAGAAATCCGTTACTTCTACCATAGCCTATCTCCCGATTAGAGTTATGTTAAAAATTTTTATTAAACCCAAACCTACCGGGCGAAGAAAAAGTCGGTAGTAAAGTTTGGCCTACTGACGGGAGGCGTGGAAACCTGTGGAAAAGTCGGCCGGATTGGCCGCGTGGAAACGCTTCGGCTTTCCACTCTGGAGGACCCGGGTTCGAGTCTCGGGTCC
>WUQG02427048.1:0-14646 GCA_011317285.2 Androctonus mauritanicus | reverse complement strand
GTCCGTGTCCGTTATTGAGGGTGTCAACTTTTGAGGGGGGATGCTCCCATAGATGTCCATGTATTACTGCCGGGGAATTACAAAGTGTCCGCTTTTGAGAGGTGTCCGTTAGGTGAGGTTTCACTGTATTAGAATTCTTTTGCATAAGTTACCACAAAGTAGTAGAAAATAATAGTTTGTGTTGACTTCTGAATTATGTTAATAAGAATAATTTTATAAAATGAATTTTTGATCATAGACTTTCAGTGAAATTATTAAAATATTAGTTTATTTTGTTTAACTAATATAGAACAATTATATAATAACACACACTTAC
Source organism: Androctonus mauritanicus (assembly GCA_011317285.2). Taxonomy (NCBI): domain Eukaryota; kingdom Metazoa; phylum Arthropoda; class Arachnida; order Scorpiones; family Buthidae; genus Androctonus; species Androctonus mauritanicus. Next base: position 14,330 of record WUQG02427048.1, on the reverse strand, counting down.
ACGCACACGGCTTGTATTTTATAACAATTGGAAGATTAGATAATTTTTAAAATTTATCAGATATTGGAAATTTTAATATGAGAATGATGTTAAAAATATGTTATCATGCTTAATGAAATATAAAGTCAATAAAAGGCATTCTATGAATTCAGCTTTCCTGTCCTCTTATCTGAAATCTGCTTGTTCTAATGATATTTTTGAGTATACTTTTACATTTTCACTAAAATCTAAGAAATTCAGAGCAAATGTAAATCATGATAATTGAAAACTTCAATAAATTTTACCATGGAGATAGGATAGAATACATTAAAAAAAGAGTATTTATAAAATATAAAAATAGATCAATTCAAAACAATAGTTAGCACTCTAATAATATAATGATATTAACTCCATATGAAAGTTATGAAGAATTTACTCAATAGGTACAATACTGCCATTTGATTATATAGGTTAAATTATTTTCTCTATATGGCAAACTAAAATATTAAGGAAAAGATTTATGGCATCTTAATGAAATTTTACAGCTTAGCAGTATAAAAGCAATTATGCACTTGTCTAAAAACACAGACAACTCTAAATAAATAGGAATACTTGCAGTATCATTATTTATTTAGTTTTACTGGGAAATTTCAAAAGTCTATTGTTATCTGTACTTTAGAATTTTCTTTAGAAAGATCCATGATCACTTTTCTAAGAAATATATCATCCAATTATCTTACAATCTTTAGGAAAGATCTAAATATTTTTTCATATTATATAATTTTTTTAAAAAACAATCTTTTTCTTTAATTATCTTTTCTTCTCTTTAATAGTTTTATTCTAAAATTCTCAAAGAAAAAAAATATAGACGTTTCCTGACTTATATAAATCTGATTTTTTATAAATTCAACTTTCAAACAAAAAATTTTGACATGAAAAATCTTTAAAAATCATCTTTATAATTTAATGCATAGTAAAAAACTAATTCTGCATCAGCAGTTATGATAATATTGCAAAAAATAGTTAATTGTTTATAAAAAAAACTTATTCTATATGGTAAAAATCATTATATTATATAATAATCATATGATAATTAAAATATAAATATATTCTATTTTGTACAAAGACTGCACTTTCAGTATATAATATTTTTAATTTTACATAAATTACATAATTATTATTGTATGTAAATTTGATTTATGTAAAACTCAACATACATAATGTTAAAATAATATTAGTTTTATTACGTAACTCAGGATGTTCATGTGTCATCTTTTTATATTAACAAATTTCTATTATTCAAATAAAATTTCATTAAAGCGGTTCTTAAATCTTATATTCAAATGGTTAATTTATCTTGTTGAATCTGTAAAAGGAATAAATATGGTGAATGCTATTTCTATTCCATTGTGGGTGTTGGACATCAAGAATTGGCTAACAAGCACAATGAAAATTGTTGGAAGGTTGAATGATGAGGATCATTGAGCTAGACATGGACACACTCAAGAAATCTGGAATTTTTGGGGCTATAATAATGCTTATTATACAATCATTTGGTGGAACAGTTTTATCTTGGAATTTTTCTAACACAGACCTCTTCATATAACATTTTAATCAAAAAGATTTTTATCATCTAAATCTTATTTTATAAATATAGGTTTTACAGTTTTTTTGACTAGCATTTTCAATATGAAATTGCTTATATACCAAGGAAAAACATTTAAGTTAACAATACAAACATTGAAGAGACGACATAAGTAATTGGTTTCCAATGGATGCAAGATAGATACAAATGGAAACAAAAGGAACAGAGACATATTCACAGATGAGAATAAAATTGCTAAAAGATTAATAAAAATTATATATTTGATTTGAATTTTTATATTCTTGTTTTTATATAAACAACAAAACTTGATATAATTTTAAACCAGTAAATAAATTAGTTTCTCTAAATTTTACTATTTTAAAAAAATTTAATGTTTGCATACAATCAATTTAAATTGTTCTGTTATTTCTGTTAAGTTTACTTATTGAAAATGGAAAATTATCTAATAATTTTCTCAACATAAATTGTATTTATAAAGCTGATTATCTAAATCAAATAAATTCAGAAGGAAAAAATTAAAATGATATAAAAAATGAGAAATTTAAACTTCCAATTTTTCATTTAAAATATTACAAATTTATATTGATTTATCTATCATGAAAATTAAATTGAATAGAATATTTCTAATAAGGTATATTCAATAATTATCATTCAAATAAATTTAATAATCAGCATGTTTTTATCTATACAAACTTGTCAAATATATGCATTTCATTGTCTCATCAGATGCTGGATGTCTCACTTGCACCACTACTATGGCTGTTGATGGAACCATTACATAATTGTCTATTACAAGTGAGTATCCAACTGGATCCACTGTCCTTTGAATCATTTTTTCAGGGGGCCAAATATATGGATGTTATATGGTGAAAGGCTAGGGCTAAGGAAATATTTCAATGCACCATTACATATGCTTTTGACAATGTTTTTAAATACGTATAGTCATTATTATGATTGAGGATTATATCTTCAATATATCTGTTTGATGCTTATAATTTATGGCTGACATAATTGTTCAGTTGCTTTACTAGTGGTGAGCATTGATATTTGTGCATGTTCTTTAATTAATAATGAATCTATTGAAAAGGTATGTTACTATCATTTTGCCAGCAAATAGCTGTGTCTTGCATTTTTTTGGATTGAAGAAATGAAATATGTTTTCATTGTATAGTCAAGTTTAGATTCAAGTTTGAAATGGCAATACCACAATTCATTTCCTTCTACAATCTTGCTCAAGAAGAAATTCCTTTTTCCTCAACAAATGTTGTAACATATAACCAAGCACAAATCTTTTTATAGTTAATAAGTTGATATGGTACATTTTAAAAACCCATTTCTATATCAAGGTTATGATATACAAATGGTCCAATACTGATATGTAAATGTGTTGCAGTGACTGAAATATTACTTTGGGAGTTCTGCAGTGTGCTATATTCAGATATTATCATCTTTTGCCAATTGAGACATACCTGTATGTGACAAATCCTTTGTGCACTCATCCTTATCTAAACTTCTTACACTAATCAATTAAGTTGTTTTTGAAACACACATCATTACACAGCACTTTAATTGAAAAAAAATGCCAACTGGTCAGTTATCCTATACACAAAGTTTATCAAAGGTCATTGATCCTTTTTGGAGACATCTTTTATCTGATCTATCATCAACAATTGCCCATAGGTAAGGAAATTAAACAGCAATTAAAGGAAATGTCTATACTCTTATATCTGAGCACAATTTAAATATGGAAAGATAATGACAAATTATATTTTATTTTTGTCTAAGAAACCACAAATGAGTATTCATTGAATACTACTTTAAAAGTATAAGAAATTATGACAACATAATAAATAAATTCAAATAATTACTTACAAGTTAACTGACCAATTGGCCTTTCTGATTTTCCATTAATAGGTACCATATGTGATCCTGTAGTACCTTGAAGACTTTCAGAAAGAATGATACAAAATCCTATATATTGTGGAAGACTATCTATTTGACAATAAAAGTCAATTTTGTAGACCTAGAAGAAAAATTTTTAAAAATTTAGTTGTTTTGTACATAAATAAAAAACAAAATCTAGAAAACTAATAAAATACAATATATTTCATTTAATTTAAATAATGCATTATAAACATAACAATCATCATCAAAATATTCCTTAAGCAGAATTTATAATCTAACTTTTTACCATTTATGATAACTATCAATTTTAATTAAAGTCTTAATTTTTAATTACTGTTTAAATTTTTATTAAATGCAGAGAATATTATATTAATATTCTCTGCATTCTTTATTATTATTATTATTATTATTATTCTTTATTATTATTATATTATATTAATTTTTCATGAATTTTATAAGCAACAATTTCTAAAATAAAACATGATAAAAAGATTTACATATAAAAACAAAAAAATATTTAAACAGATAACAAATATTACAATTTACAAATTGTTCAAAAAACTGAACTTTTAAGAACTGAAACTTCACTCATCAACACTAAATTACTTGTCAAAGTATAGAAGTTTTATAATAGCTTTTTTGCTAGATAAAATTTTAAAAATTTGTGCAATTTTGAAATTTTCAAAATTTGAAAATAAAATGGTATATTCTTATCTTCCTATGTACCAATATTTGTATTTTATTTGCATTCATAAAACAGGTAGAGAAAAAAATTAATTCTCTCTATTTATAAAAAAAAATATATGTTGATTTTTCATATATATTATAATTTTTTTTCTTTGCTAAAAAGAATTATTGAAATTATTGTACATACACTAATAATCTTGTATGCAACAGAAATTATCTTAAATTATTAATTTTATTTGATAAAAATCTTATTATCTGTAATAGAAATATTTAAATTATTGAACAATTATATACTCACTATAGTTCTTGGATATAGCATATGAATGCGAAAAATAACAAATTCTTCTGGATTATATTTATGACCGAATTGATTTTGCATTTTAAATGTACAATTTTCATCTGACATTATCTAAAATATACACATTGAATTTTTAAAATTAAATTTGTATATAAATATTTTACAAATCAAAATTATTATAATAGTTACTGCAATTTCCACAATTGGCCAAGTTGGTGGTTCAATTTCATTTTTTGTACTGTTTTGCATATCAAGCTCAGGAAGGCACATCTGGCAACAAAAATGAAATTTATTAATTTTAAAATAATTTAAATCTTCATTATAAATTAAAATATATCTGTTTATTGACAAGGATATACATTCATACATTCATCAGGAAAATTAGCAATTATAAAAAAAACTATTTATATACTTAAAATTTGCAGATTTGAATTAAAAATCTCAAAATTTTTATATTGATTTCTTATTCTCAAAAATTGATGTTATAATAAAGTTCAATTTCTAATACAATCCCATATAAATTTTAAATTTTCACAAATGTTAAAACACCAATTTTGGCATTTAGATTTTTAAGAATTAATCTTGAAAACAAATTGAATATCTTTAGAATACATATTTATCAAGATGTATAATTTTGTTCACATTAATACATTAATTAATTTTCTATAGATAAAAATAAATGAAAACTAATTAATGCTATCTTATAAATTTTCAGAGGAATAAGATTTACATTAAAGCTATCAAAATTATTTTACAAAAGCATGTTAAGCATTATTTACTCGAGTAAGTTGATAAAAAATTCATTATTTAAAATATACAATAAAAATATATACTTACAATATTGATGCTGTTTGCTGATTTATCTAATGCACTTAAATGATAAAAAATTGGCTTTCCTTTATATTGATTTTCCCAAATAGTAATTGGATTATTATATAATTTTACTTCTAATAGATTTTGTTCTGTTAGCCAACCTTGATCAATCTTTATGTTTCCATCTGAAAAGGAAGAAAAAACAAAAATGTAAAATATAAAAAAAAATATCATTTATAGCCAGATGAAGTTATCACTCTTGTGAAGAATTAACCTGATCTTTTCTAATTAATTTTTTTCATTATTTTGATTGTTATATTTATTTTAAGGCTACATTTCATATCTTCCATCTTACAAAATTAGCAATTACATATCATAGAATGGAAAACTTCCTGACAATCTAACTTCTCTAGTGATGTCATCAAATGTAAAAGAATTACTGACTTGGAGGTACTCGTGATTAAATAAATACAAAAATAACAATAAATGCTGATACAAAATAAATGACTTTTTAATAGTGTAAAATAATGTATTAAAATAATATCATTAAACCAATTGAAATTCTCAGAGAATTAAAGAATAGTTACTTATTGATAATTTATCATCAGTAAATATTTATCAAATTGTAAAAAGGATGAAAATAATTATTTTTGTCTATAAACTAGAATGAAGTTGTTGCAAGAATGATTATATTAATGAGTCAAGTACAGGATTTATAAAAGTTATTATTAAATTCTGTCCTGATAGAAAGAAGGAAAGGTATGAATTAGAATTGAATGCTGTTATCACCTTTTTTGTGATATTGACTATCAATTACTTTATTTTGTATTGAGGTGTGGAAGAAGTAGAATAAATTATTTATTAAGGTTATTTATTTAATAGTTTAATAAATTTATTATTTTGAATTAATAATTAAACAAGTTTATTTGTTACTAATGTATTTATTGCTTTATTAATTTTAAAAACAAAGTATTTTAATATTTTTTAAGTATTTTGAGAATTAATAAATTATTTAATTCACTTGTTTTTGTAATTATTCAATTTAATAGTTATAACTGCAATAACTTCATTTTGTGATTTTATTCTAACAGTTTATCATTGCTTTATTTAAAAACAGTAAAGTTCTGGTTGTGTGTCTGTTGTTTAGTGTTAGATTATTATTTCATAATTTATTTCAGAAGTTTAAAATATTGGTCAGACTGGACTCTGAAATTTACAGAGTTCTTACATTATATGTATTTATTATTTTTAACAATGTGTTTATGCATTCTTCAGCAATTAAACATTAAGAAAACAGGAAAAACTGTGTTAGTTTTATTTTCAAATTAGAATACAGAGTTCCATAAGTTGGAACGGGGAACATTTTGGCTATAATACAGTTATAGTTATTAAATTGAATAATTAAAAAGCAAGTAAAATTAAATAATAAAAAGTAATTAATTAAAACTAGATTTAAATGAACCATAAACAGAATAAGATCAAGATCAACAAGATGAATTTTTACCAGAATTTTCATTCTGGTAAAAATTCACTTTGATAGTTAAGAATTAATCAAAAACTGCATTTAATTTATAATTATTTCTAAATTCTAAAATTTATTTGCAATATATTAGGTTGGTTATTTAGTTAGTTTTGGCTTAATAGCATAAGGTCTATGAACCAAACTGTTGTGTAAAATTCACTAAAACAATAACAAAATTAACATAAAAAAATGTTTAAACTAAATTAGCTTAAAAAGTAAGTTAAAACAATTAATAAAGTAATAAAAACAACACTAACAAGAAATAACTGTAAAAGTAGTGTAAAAAACCATAAGCAAATAAATAGTAAAAAGATATAGTCAAAATAAACAAGTAAAAATGCAGACAACAAAATAAATATGTAAAATAGAATAAAGGGCCAAAAGTCAATTAAAAAATATGATAAAATAAGTATTAAATGTAATTTAAATGTAAATATCAAATAAAAAGCCAAAAATGCCAGCATAGTTACATAAGACCAAAATCATTTAGGAATGAAATCAGAAAATCAAAAAAATCATCAGAAATCAGAAAATTTATAGTTAGAATCTATAAATGTTTGGCAGTAAAATATGAACATTTGGTTAAAATGTGCTTCATTGTGTAGAGTGACAGTGATCACAAACTGGCTGTCATTACAAATTAATACACAGTTATGGATAAGCTGGCTGTGCTGAATATGGAGCCTTGCAAAAAAGGAATATTAGGCAAATTTGAATTATTTATTAATTTAATAGTTATTATGATTGTTATATATGTGATTCTGATAATCTGAGAATATTGTTTAGATATTATCATATAGTCTGCATCTTTTAGCAGTTTATTCAGAATTATTTAATACAAATTTAATTTGATATATCGAATTATTAATCAATTATTCAATCATCATAGCATTATTTATATAGCTGTAAGGTTTGCATAATAGATGAGCCAAAATTATTATTATTATTATTATTATTATTATTATTATTATTATTATTATTATATCTACTGAGAATATTTACTTAGATTATCAGAACAACCAAGAAATGACTAATCTCCAATATCAGTGCATGGATAAGTACTGGAGTAATCCAGGACAGGAGAATTGATTCAGAAACAGATGATGAATAAAAATAATTTATTTAAATAACAAGAAAATAAATGCAAAAGGCAACAAAAGAATAAAATATAATTGAAATTATTAATTAAATACTAGATTCAAATGAACCATAAATAGAATAAGATCAACAATTTCATGAGACTAGATTTTTCCCAAAGAGAGGAGAGACCTATTCAATCCTAGGTTGTGTGGACATACATGAAAGAGAAGGTAGCATATTTATCTTCTTTTTCTTCTGCTTTTCTTGTATGTAATCTTTAACATTGCTCTATCCTCATCAGAATCCATCAATGGGATGGACACAGATTCATCTTTTCCCTGCTACATTTCTGAATGTCAAGTCATCCTTTAGCTGCACAACTCATGACTGCTGTTCAGCATTTACTCAAAATTGGATTATCATCGCTTACTTAATAATAATCCTAAAAATAATGTAATTGAATTGTTATTTAATTATTATTAATTAAGATTTAACCTTCAGTCTCATCAGGCAGTGCAAATCTTCAGTCTTTTGTTTAAACAGCTTCAACATTTGTTCTCTCACCAGTGCATGAGAATAAAATCTTGCAATTTCTCATTAATGTAAATGTCTATTTTCATTTCTATTTCTTGTATCTCTTATAATGACTATAACAACAAAGAAGCATAATTAGTTAATACAATTTTTATATAAACTTTTCTATAATCAGTCTATAATGAACATATCTAATAAAGTATAAATATTAGACATAAAGTAAGATGATAAACTCAAATTACAAATATGATGATTGTGTGTTATCAGCTAGAGATTGATTTTCAAATAAATAATTATGGTTGTTGTTTTAAGGTTTAAAAACCTTAAAACAACAACCATAATTATTTATTTGAAAGTTTTATTGAGGTGCTGCTGGATTTCAGAATTAATTTATTGATGCTCAATGACCTTATTGGTACTATCCCAGATTATGGAATTATCCCAGATTTGTCATTTAATCTCAATTTAAAAAAATTTTTCTTTATAATTAAAATTAAATAAAAAGCATAATTGAATTAAAATTCAATTGCATTGTTTTAGGATTATTATTATTATTATTATTATTATTATTATTATATCAGCAATAATGATCCAATTCTGAGTGAATAAAAGATAAATTTATCAACAGTTTGACTTCAAATCTGTATGCCATCTGCGATCAATATTTACATGAAACTTTCAAATCCATATAGTTTTCAGAATTATTTAAAGTTTATTTCTACTAAATTTGCTGTACAATTATCAAATTGGCCTATTGTCCTGTATTCAATATATAATAATATAATTTTTAAATATTTTAGTTTGTTTTTAATGTATCAATATTAAATTTTTAGTTATTTTATTCTCATATAATAACAAAATGCAAATATTGTGAAATGTATGAAATTGAATAAAATTTCATTTAATCTACCATTTTAGGAATATTAAGTTGTTTAACAGATGTAATGTAATGCATTTAGAATAACAAAAAATTGTTATTATGAATAAAGTTTTATAAAATTTTTAAATATTCCAGAATAATTCATATTTTTTATAATGTCATAATAACTAAATACAGATTGAAACTTTTTAATAATAAATTAAAAATTTATAAAAAATATCATCATAATTGTTTATATTTGATTATATAATTAAAAAAAATTTTTTTACAAAAAAGACAAATTTCTCTGCAATTGCAGAGTAATCAGAATAATTCTTATAAAATTAAATGTGAATCTAGTCATCAAAGTTTTACTTAATTTAAAACATTTTAATTATTAAATTAAATACCATTATTAACTCCAAATATATGAAGTTCTTGATTTTCTATATTTAATTTCCTTGGATGCAAATGAGATTCCCAATTTCGAATGATGATTTTCCTTCCTTCATCAGATTTTAAAATAATAGCAGTGAAGTATCGAAAATATACTTTACGATGAGGAGCTATTAGAATTTTTGTACTCCATATTCCACTGTAAAAAAAATTTTTTTAGTCACATGTATTATATCTAAATATTGTTTTTTATTAATTTGAATAAATGAATTAAATGACAATAAACTGAAACAAATTCATGTAGAAATAATTTGAACCAAATTATAAATTAATAATTATATAAAATGGAATTAAAGTGGTTTTATATATTTGAATATTTATTTAAGTATATTCTTGATTATGACTACTTATCCAAAATAAATTGTTCCTATCCAGAATCATATTGAGGATCTTTTACATTATGTCCTAATATCTTCTAGGTCAGTGGAATATCTGATAAGTTTTGATTTATTTGAAGTTTTTATTTGAAATAATTTGTACAGAAAAACATTGATTATCTGACCTTTTATTATTTAACTTTTACTTTGATCAGTGGATGCTTAATTGGATATTCTTGGGCTAGATCATAAGATTTAGATAAGGCAAGAATCAATTTGATCTATGTACCCATGCCATGCATTTAGCAGCAATCAAATTTTATTTTAAAATTTATTGCCTGAAAAATATATATAGAAAATCTCTTACAATCACCTAAATCTAATGCAATGGCTATCATAAAAATGTCTTATAAATCAGAATATTCAAAAACACTCTCTCTTAAAATTACTAAGAGAGAAGTTATGCACCAAAAACACTAAAATATTAGCTGGTCTCCCAGACATATGACAAAGAAAGAAGACTGATGTGACTGAAGATTGATCTCAAATGCAAGATCAGAAAAGAATATATTACTAGTGATACTCCAAAACACAATGCTTAAAGATGCATGGATAAGTGGCATTCTCTGGACTCTATAATGCATAGAATCCAGAAAAATGGATGAAATCTGGAAATTACTAATTCAAGATTAATGTTTAATAATTTAACAACAACAAAAGTTTACATAGAAAGCTAAAAATGATTAAGTCTGATGTATATATATTTCTTTATTTAGCAATGTTATATCTATCAAATGCTAGATAATTAATGAAACAGTAAAAGAACATTCATGGAAAACAAAATCTGCATTAATAAATATTCACATTTATGAATATTCAGTAAAAAGAATATTTAAAACTTCTAGCTAATTAACCTAATCAAAGTTTTAATTTAGATTAATTCATTGATTAGGATATACTTTTAAACATACTAAAAAAAATAAAAATAGAGAAAGAGAGAGATAATTTGAAAAAATTGTAAATTGGAATATATTTGCTTTCACAAACAATTACTCTTTTTTGTTAGAACATTTATTACAGCTGAGAATTTACAGGGGAATTTTCAACAAGCCTATGACAATGATGTCTTGCCTCTCTTGGAAGTAATGTTGGAAAATGAAAACATGGATTACAAGATGATCACAAAACAACATATATAGTAGAAAAAAGACTGACTAACTTTATTATTGGTTTTAGCTTAACTTTTGCACCAATCCCAGTTGATTTTAAGATTCAAATTGATCTCAGCTGATCATTTGCAGATCTGAAAATATAAGACTGATAAGTCTCTATCTGTCATAGTCCATTCTAATGTACTCTGGCAGATAGAGTTTTTGTATTTTGTTCTCTATGATTTATTGCTTTTGATTGTTGTTGATACAATTTGTAGATTAATCTCTCTCTCTTCAAAGCATTGTTCATACCAAAATTGTGAACATTCTGTCACTATAGATTATTTAAAAATAATCCATTATTAGGCAAAAAACTAATGGCGAATTGTTTTTAACTAAGGCATTATTTATGGCTATTTTAGGGTGGAAAAACATTGTATTCTGTTTTACTTAAAAAAAAATAATAAAAAATATTTAGATTTTTCAGGTTAGTGGCCCTTTCCTGCTGTTAATTAACAGCTTCTTTACTTTTACAATGATTTTTAATAATGCTAAGATTAATTAAAATTAATACAAATTTTATGATTGAAAGTGGTTTATACATGAATATATATATATATATATATATATGTATATGTATATACTACTATATATAGCAATATAGCATATATATTAATTACTTATCTATTTGTGATCTCATATTGAGGCCCATTTTGTACAATATTTTGTTTTATCAAATACTGTGTTGAACTACATTACACATATGCTATTAGTTTGATTATTTATATTAATTGCATCTATCCTATCATCTGCTGTTAGTCATATTTTTCATAAAAACCAAATACTTGATTTCTTTCATAAAAATCCAAGTACTTGGATGCATGAAAGAAATTAATTTTTATCTAAATAAGTATATCACAGATTTATTTTAGTTATGAATAGCTAATTATAAAAATTTTGATAAAAAATACAATACAATAAAAAATACAATTTTGAATCAAATACAATGTAGCATAAGTTATGCATATTATATATTATTTTGCAAACAAAAATACAATTTTTGTTTGCAAAATAATATATAATACGCATAACTTATGCTACATTTTTTACATATGTGGAAAGTATTGCTATTTATAAAAGATGAGGCTGCAAATTAAGAATATCTTCAAAATTACTTTAAGTAAATATTTAATATTGCTATATTAAATTTATAATTTAAATGAATATAATAGAATAATTAAAAAGGCAAACCTTGCTTGGGATGTTTCTGTCATAGTAATACAGTTTTTTACTTTCCATTTTCCTAACTCTTTTATATTTCCTGTCACACAAACTGTTTCATTAATTGAAACATTACACTGAACTTTTAATTCAGCATTAATTAATGAATCTTCAAGTGAATCTAAAGATGACGCACTTAAATCAGAAAAACTCATTTCTTTATCTAAAAGAAAAAATTTTAAATCAATTTTAGATTCTAAATCAAAATCGACTAATAGTTTAAATTAAAATTACTGTAATTTTATTTAATATTATGCAATTTCATAAAATATATTCACAAAATAAATATTTTCTTCAAATCTGTAGCATAAATTTGAGATTATTTCATATTTTCTGCACATTGCTGAACTGTTATTGAAGTTGTAATGCCAATTTGAAGTCTTTCAGTTTTATGCTGATTCAAAGACATTGTAGTGTTTGGTGCCCTCATCTATTAAATAAAGGCACATTTTTCAATTCCAATTTTTAATTAACTTTATCATTAGGTTTTCATAAAAATAAACATCTAATTTAAAAATAATGCTTATATGAATTAAAACAACAATATAAAATTTTAAATAAGTAAACATTCAAATTTAATATATCTATTTAGTAATTAATTTTTAAAATTCATCAAATACAAAAGAATAAATTTCAGATGATATCTATAGGAAAGTATTTTTGATATTTTCAAGGATAATTAAAATAGAGCTTAATTCACAACAATAAAACTATTTATATTGTTGCAAAAATAAGTGTGAAATATATAATCATTTTTTTAGTCCTCAAAAGAGATATAAATCTAAAACCATCTTAACTGGATATGTTTTAACTAAAGTAAAAACCAAATATTATTTGAAATATAATAAAAGAATATTAAATTTTATTTCTTAAACTTTTAAAATTTAACAAATGTTTATAAAATAAAATAATAGGCTAAATAAAATGGGAAAATAAATATTAAATTCAGTCAAAGGTAATAGTTTTACATTGGATTGAATGTAGTGAAATTATAAGAAATAGATTACATGTATTTTTCAAAATACTGGTATAGAGAATATAAAACAATAAGTCACTATTTATAACTATAGACAAATTTTTGAAATCTGTTTAATTAACAGACCATGCTTTAATCATGAAATTATTTTATAGGATTCTTAATTTTATCTGACTGTGATTTTCTTGGAATATTCTTTAAATACAGGAAAGAAATAAAAATCTGATAGAACTATGTTACGGATTCTGTGATGAATGATGTAAAATTGTGAAATGCACATTCTTAATTGCTTTGATAGCTGATGACTCATAAGAGACTTTGCATTGTTATATTATGAATTCTTGTGGTAATATCATCCTTTGATTCTTCAACTCAATTTCTTTAGAGTTTAGATATATGGAAGAGAAAATTATAATAAAAAATTTAATTTAATAAAAAATTATTTCAATTAATATTTTTAATCATCTCCAATAAGTGTCAATATTTAATATCATAAGATTTATTCAGGATCAAATTTTAAATATAAAATAAACAAATATGCTTCAAAAACCAAATAATTTTATTAAACAAGTTTTCTTATACTAGTATCACCAACAAATCTTCAAATAAGGTGGTGGTGGTGGTGGTGGTGGTGGTGATGTGGTGGTGGTGGTAGTAGTAGTAGTAGTAGTACAAGAAAAATATAAATATAACATTAATTACAAATGATTATAGCACTTTAAGCAGGAAAACTATTATGCTAATACCAATAACAGTAAATTATATACCTGCACACACATGTAACAAAGTCAGTAAAATTATACATCTTAAAAAACATTTATTCAATTACACAAATTTACTATGTCAGCACAATCGAATATGTATGC
>WUQG02427037.1:0-14646 GCA_011317285.2 Androctonus mauritanicus | reverse complement strand
CGGGCCCGGACCCCATGATAAATATTTTCAAGGGGTGGGACCCGAGACTCGAACCCGGGTCCTCCAGAGTGGCAAGCAGAAGCGTTTCCACGCGGCCAATCCGGCCGACGGTGATGATAGGATTTTCGAGGTCAACTATCCATTAATACGAGGTCATCTAATATAGGAGGTGGAAAATCTTGAGTAAACCTAACACACCCATGCTCAAAATGGTACGCTGGAAAACTTTTTGAGTACGCAAAACTTGGGACTGATATAAAATAAACTCCCGATAATCCGGGTTGAAGGTTATCGATGCTTTTTCCTAGATGTGATATTCGAAAGATTTAAAAATGTCTCAAATTCGTTTCTTTATTATATCAAAATAATTGATATAATAATAAAATTAAATTTAAAATTAAAATTACAAATATTGAAAATAATTTCTTGTTGAAAGTAAACAAATTTCTTGTTTATTTTTTCAAAAATCATAAGAGTATTTGAATGTATATAAACAATTTATTTATTTTTTAAATATTAAATGTATTGTCCATAATTAATGATTTGAATATTTTGAGGATTATCTGGAGAATTATTATCCGGGGAATCAGTTTTCCAATTATCACGGTTAATCGGGAGTCTATTGTATTGCTCAAAATTAAGATCGGCAAGCGATAAATAGTTTTTTAAAGCTTTAGCCAAATTTATTTGAGCATACCCTCTTAAACAAATCTCTACCCTGTTCTAATACAATGCTTCTCAAACTATATGATGTAGTGGACTAGAAATTGTTTTTCCAGATTTTAACGGACTGGCATTTTTTTCTCAGTTGCTCCACAGAATGGTATATGATTTCCAACTTGCCTCAAGACACAAAGTTTAGATATAGGTATATTTTCCTCATTCTGTAACTCCTGATGTCATCCAATGTGTGTACAGTACAGTATATACACTAGTCTTTGGCACAACTCCCATAAATTGTAATGCTATGTTTCTGAAAATATCACAACTCATATGGACAGGCAGTCGATATTTCGTGAACTGGTACCGTTTCGCGGACCATTATTTTGAATAGCTAACACTGCTCTAATATACTTTTATATAGACCATAGACGTTACTATTATTATGGCAAACCACTGTGTGGGTTAGAAATCGAAGTTTTTTGGCTTTGTTTACCATAGAATGTAATGCATTACGACATGGAGGCGTCCAGAACAATAAAATTATTTAAAATTATAATAAAATGAATGATTTACAATTTTCTGTGTACAGTTTATTGATTTATATATTATTTTAAGTTTAATATGCATATTTAAAGAATTATTTTATAATTACTTGCGATAAGTTTCCTTTTGAGAAAAATAGATATATCATTGGTTATTAATCATTTTGAATGACAACAATGGACATACTTAGCCTTATAGATTAAATTTATATTTGTATAACATAAGTATAATTTTATTTGTTTAGTATAGTTTAGCAAAGAGTTCATGCTTTTATTTTATTGTTACGATAAAGAGATGTGCGTGCTATTATTCTTTACTGATAAAGAGGTGCGAAATTTAAAAATGTTTGGAAACTGCTATTTTAATTATATATCATATGCCTAGTGATGCCTTAAAATCTTTAATTTTAGAGGAATTTCAGGATTCTCGTAGTATTTAAATTTCTAGTGTTTGACTCCTACAACCCTTCTCTTTTTGATGGCATCAATTTTTAGGTGTTTATTGCCTTTATATTTTAATGTTAAATAACTTTTCTGATCGAAACCCATATTATTTAGAATTTCTGTATTGTAATCAGATTTTTGGATTGAATCTTTAATTACAATGCCATTGTACTGTAGTTAAAGATTAAGTCCGAAAATCTGTATACTATATTATATCTTGATAATTATAAACAGCAGACATCAAGTTCTTTTTGAAAGTTTATTCAGCTTGCAATAATCTGTTAATTCATTACATTTTTATGGTAGAGAACTAGAGGCTAGAGCTCTCGACATTATAATAAAATACCCGATTCCGATTGCATGTTTATACGAAAGACTGATTTCGTGTAATTCTTCTAATTTGAATGTTCTTGTTTTTAAAATAAAGTTAATCTATTCTATAAACATAGTATACCGTGTATATCTAATTATCCATTTTTGATCTTTTCCATTCCATAATGGGATGAAATGATATATGAATTAAGACTGTCCATCTTATTATCACATGCTATTTATCAGTAGAAATATGCAACAAAAGAAGATATTGCAAGTATAAAGTAGATGACAAGTTATTAGAGAATCAAGTCTAATAAAACTTATCGGTATGAGATTAATATCTGCGCGATGTTTGTTTAGTAGCAAGATATTGCATAAATATAGCATTGTCCACTAGAATTACATAAAACACTACACAAAAATTAATATACAGCGTTCATAAACTCAATACGATCCGGCCAAGTGTACGAGTAAACGCGGTTATTCGAACATGCAT
This sequence comes from Androctonus mauritanicus, assembly GCA_011317285.2. Lineage (NCBI taxonomy): Eukaryota > Metazoa > Arthropoda > Arachnida > Scorpiones > Buthidae > Androctonus > Androctonus mauritanicus. The sequence goes on along the minus strand of WUQG02427037.1, from coordinate 12,186 downwards.
CATTATTGAAACATGCATTTAGAGTGCAGATACAGGTGTATTACATTTTACGCATGCTTATCCAATGGTTTAGTTATATCCTGTGTATGTACCATCGATGGTATGTACAGTACAATCAAATACTGTACTCACTTGTCAGTACAATACAACTATATACGATTTCTATAGTTCTAACATTACAAATTAGTCATATTAATGTCAGTTAGGGGCTAGTTCTAATAACAGGCAGGAGGGGGCGTTGTAAGTATCAATGAAAAATGGTAGAAGTTACTATATGTTTATTGAACTTCTGTGAAAAAAACCGTGATTAAATGAATTGTCATTCGATCCAACCATTATGATTATATTTGTAAGATGTAGGATAAACACTTGATGGCTGAACGAAAATTTACTAGAGGCTTGAGTAAGCCCGGTTCTGCCGCACAAGTCAGGGAAACTGTCTCTCAAGCAGTTAGAGAAACCACTATTTGGGTGAGCTTCATTTGTTTACATCCTGACTTATAATCTTTAAACACATCCATGAATTAATATATGAGCAATATTTTATTAACAAATTATTCATAACATCAAAAATCAGATATGTAAATAAAAATGAGTCACATTGGAAGAAACTGATTTCATTCATAACTGTTTTTCTTTTTTAATTTAATGTAGCAATAAGATGGTAACTGCTTATTGTAGGAAGTCATTACACAAATGTACATTTGAACGTATCCCAAATAGGATATGATAAATGTCATTTCCTTTACATTATGACCTGGATGAAATTTAAACCATGTTTTATTTGAATTTTATGATTAAAATATGAAAAATGACAATGATAATACCGATAATACATAAATTAATATCTAAGGATATTAATTTTGTTTAATTTTATATCGAAATGATAAATGAATCATAAAAACATATATATTATGGCAGAAATTAAATGATGATGAAATTAATTAGCAATTTTATAAATAAATTGTGTAATTATGACTACATATATGTATATGTGTTTATTATTAATATTGTTATTAATTTGGTTACATTTTAACTTTTACAGATGTCAAATGTTTATTAAATAAGAAAAAGTTATAATGTATAAAGATGTTTGTTTATAATTTATATAATTTTATTTATTTCTATGGTCATAAATTTGTTTAAAAAGAAAGGAAAACAATTACAATATAAATTGAAATATTGTTAATATAAAAGAATAAAACTAATGAAAGCATAATGTTTGTAAAATAATCGATATTCAACTTTATACTCATTTACTATCAGTTATACTTTATCCATCTATCATTTATAGGGCCAGCAGGTATCCACTTTTAACTGTTTGGCATTAAGAATTATAATTATACATTCTGAGTAACACATAAAATAAATATTAGTGCTATTCCAAATATTGATAACAACTCTTAACATATGAATTGGTCATTTTATTATCCATAGTAAACAGAGACCAGGTTCGGGAAACAAAATAAAAACACAAGAAACAAGCTTCAAAGCCGAACCGAAAACTTTTAATTTAAAGTACTTTCGGGGTTAAAACCTATCATCAGTCGAAAGTACTTTAAATTAAAAGTTTTCGGTTCGGCTTTGTAGCTTGTTTTTTGTGTTTTCATTTTATTATCTTTTAATATTATAAATTGAAGCACTTTATGCAGTTGGTTATATAAAAATCTTTTATTTTAGTACTTTCGGTTAGTTTAATAACCATCTTCAATGAAAATACAAAGCTAGAATCACAGTTGGTTATGTAAAACTCCTTTATTTGCAGTACTTTCGGTTACTTTAATAACTGAAAGTATTACGAATAAAGGATTTTTATATAACCAACTGTGTAAAGTGCTTCAATTTATAATATTTTAAGTGTTTAGGATAAATGTAATAATTGAGAATGAAATCATTTTATTATCTTCTGAATGTAACTTAAATGTATTATAGACTATAATAATGCAAATTCTTATGCTACATACTTTTATGTAAACCATTCAATTAATATTAAGAAAAACTTTAATATCAATAAAACTGATTCTAATTCAGTGATAGGCAAGTTATGCAGTACTGTATATGATAAAATATAACAATAATATTGATGATGTTTGTTAGGGAGGTTACCTTTCTAAAACAATGTTATGATGATATATATTTTTCTAATATTTATTTAAATTTGATTAAGAAAATGTAGGACAAGTTGAAGAAACATAGGATATTTTCTGGAACTTTTCATAATAAAGAATAAATTACAAAAATTTTGGATGATTTATCTGAGTTATCTAACATTTTCTGAAAAAAGTTTTTAAGATACATAATGCAGGCTTTTAATAATATTTTTTTATAATTATTCAAAACATTATATTGTATTTAAATTTGATTTGTCATTTATTTAGAAGAATTAGTGCTTTCCAAAAAGATGAGTTAATATATGATGGTACAGTGATGAGGAATAAAAAATGCTATTTTTTTTTTTTTCTGATGTATTTGATTAATAGATTCAGAGAATCTGAATTGAATACCAAAATTAGACCTGAAGTCTAAATCAATATTTCTGAAATTGGAATTTGTAGCTCTCTATAGATTAAGTTTTCTTCTAAGACTAATGAAAAAATTGGCAGAAAACAAATTATTAATAGTTCATAAGTGAATTGTTAATTATTTTTTGAAATTATTAATTTAAATTTAAAATATTTTTAATAACTAAGAGAATCTCAATGTCTTTTATTAATATTAAAAGAATTCAAAACTAAATGATTTAAGATCAAATATCTATAATGTAATTTTTAAGATTTTTCAGAAAATTAAAATTGTTGATCTTATTCTAGAATAGTTTTATTAAAGTTTAATTATTATTTTAATAAAAGTTTATTAAGTTGATATTCAGTTAATCAAGAAGGAGATGACAATTTCTCTCTTTCACTTTTTCTATTTTTTTAAGAGGAAAAAGAATTTTTTTCTTCTTAAAAAAATAAAATCTAAAAATCTTTAAATGATATAAACTTAAAATCTAAATTGCATAAGGTAGAATAAGAATAGATTATTTTATATAATTATCATAATTTCAAGCAAAGGCATTTATGAAATGCCTTTGCTTGAAATTCTTGGAAATTTTTGAATAAGTGATGGCACTTGCAAAATATGTTATAATATATTACAAATAGGTACAGTTTATTAATATTTTACATTATGTGATTTTTGTTTTAAGTTTACACCATTTAGTTTTATTATTTAACAAATTCTTCACATACTCATCTTTATTTTTACATTTATTTTGTTTTAGTGCACATAAACATGCACTTTGTTTTTAAATTTAGACTGTATTTTAAGAACTTTTCTTTTTATATGTATATAACTGAGAAAGACATTGACTCTGAAAGTATTTTCATGATAATAAGCATATTTATTAAATATAAATAAAGCTAGTTGTTTTACATTCAAACTTATATTAATTACTTTCAGTTATATATGTAAACGATTATGCAATTATAAATTGTTTAGTTTAATTATAAGACAAGTTGTAATGCTAGTAGAATTTTATTTTAGAAACTGGATGGAAAAATATTGAGAAAGGAAATTGCTTAGAATATTTTTGAGAAAGAAAAACCATCATTTTATTAATTATAGAAAGGATGCATGTAATTAATGATTGTAATAATATATATAAAAATTATAATTAATTATAATTTTTGTATATTAATATAATCATTAATTTAGTGTCAACCAAATATTACAGCCCAAATTTCCTCTAATGGAATAAATCCATATTAAATTTTTAGCGATTAATTATTAATTACTAGATGATGCCACCTTAGTTCAAAATTCAAAATTTAATCAATCATTAACTCAATAGATGGTAGCACCATGGCCTTGATTTAAAATAATTAATCTCTAAAAATTTAATATGGATTTATTCCACTAGGGGAAATTTGGGCTGTAATATTTGGTTGATTTAAAACGATAATCCCCTAATTAGTGTATATATGATTTACATTAATTACTGATAATTTAATCATTAATTATTAATATAATTAATTATTTAACTTAGATTGGATTATATTTAGTATATTATACAGAATGATCCATAAGTCAACAGCATAAATGAAGAGGCATATTCTACAGTCAAAAATAAATATAAAATGTCATATGAACATAGTTCAGAAAGGTTTTATTACCATGTTATCGTGCAAAATGATTCATGCAAGAATTATTAAGATGGAAGACAATCATTAAATGTAGGCTATGTTTTTCAAAGATGTGTTGTTCCTGTTTCTTCAGTATTTGACTTTAAACCCTTTTATTTTTGACTGTAGTATGTATCTTTTTATTTGTGCCATTGACTTATGGATTATCTTGTATAACAGTATAAAACACAAAATCAATCCTTGATACTTTCAATAATAACACTAAAATTATTGACAATCCCAAGTATTGTGGTTAGAATTTTAGAATTCTTAATATTAATTATTAACATATCATAACAATTTCTATTATACTGCTTTTTCACACATTACCTATTATAAATAACTCAACACATGTCGCAGTTGTGATATAACTGGTTTAATATATTGAATGTTTTCGACAATACAAATTGTTGCCATCTTCAGGTGCCTGAAGATGGCAACAATTTGTATTGCCGAAAACGTTTGATATATTAAACCAGTTATATCACAACTGCGACGTGTGTTGAGTTATTTATAATAGGTAACATATCATGTTATTTAACATTCAGATTTTTGTTAGTTATAAGGATAAACGATATAGTAAAATAAATTGCTTTTGCAGTAGTAATATACAAAATTACTTTAATTATTAAAATATATATTTATTATAATTTTATATACAGATACTCCCCTACTTATGATCATTCATCTTAGGATAATTCAATCTTATGATTATCCTTATGATATTCCAAACTTAGCTGTTTTCATAGCATATTAGCTAAAAATACTTTTTCTATTTTAATGAAAATTTTACAGTCAGCTGATGGATGCGTGATAAAGTAATTACTTACCACCTTAGAGAATCTGAATTCAGTTCCAGATGGATTTACTATCTTGAAGAATGTGAGATCATATCTAGATGATTTTACCACTTGAAGTATCCAATCTTCCATTATCTGCTCTTATTAAAATTTTTAATATTGTTTGTCTATTACTATGATGGATTATCAAAACATAACTTAATCATAAATAGATGAGCACATGTATTTATTTGTCTCTAATGTTGAGCATATTCTTTTATATAACTATTTGTTTAAAAAAATTATTTAAGTAATTTATTCTATAATTTAATTTAAAATAAATTTCCATATAAGTCAATACAAGATGAATGTTTTATTGATGAATTTTAAAACACTATTTTAGACCAAGCCACAGTTGATTGAACCGTTGGATTATGAAACATTTATAATTAAAAATAAAACTATTATTCAAAATGATCCTCAGCGAGAAATGTTGCTTTTTCCATTGGATGATGTTTCTGTAAGTATGATTAAATATTTTGTATTTCTAATATTATCTGGAATGTTTTACCATATAATTTTATCTTATATTAATTTTTAGTGAAAACTTCTTTCTTAAATTTATAAATTATAAATAAAAAAATTGTTTAACTTTTATCAAGATATATAATCTCTTAATGGCAAAACATTTTCGGACCTTAACTATATAATCTCTTCAGAACTTAAATATATAATTTCAAATCATAAGAAATAAAATAAAAAAATAATATAAGAAATAATATATTATTTCAGGTACTTTTTAATCATTTTTTATCATTTATTTTTGATTCTTCTCATATAATTCAGCTATAATTTATGAAAAATTATTTTCTGCATACTTTTGATAGCCAAACTGAAGCTATGATTGAAAATTTCAAGTCTATTCTTTTTTATTTTACTTTATTTATCATTAATAGATATTAGATCACATAATACATTATGGCAGATTCCTTTCTAATTTAGTAATTTATTTGCTAACTTCAACAAAATTGGATCTTCGGAAAACTATCTATATACTGTTAGATTTTTTGATATTAGTATTTATTTATTTATTTTAGCAAGAGATTATACCAAGAACTTGTAGGACAAAAAATTCTACTATACCTAATGGAATAGAAAAACATGCACCATCTTTATTTGTACGAGAATGTCTTAAAACATACACTGTAGATTGGCATGTCATAAAATATAAATGTGATAATTATTCTGGAACATTTTTACAATTAGCACGGTAAGGATTATTTATTTTATATAAAATAACATATTCTAATAAGCAAATATTTAGAAGAATTGCTTAATATAAATTATAATTAAAATTTAATTATGTAGATTACCAAAATCCAGTGATCTTCAAGATCAAGTCTATGAAATAGATACTGCTCCAGGAAACAAAGATATTGTAAGTATTGTAAAGGAATTATAAATATTACTGGAATTAATCTAAATAGAACTTTGATACTCAGTCACTTTTTAATTTTTTTTTTTTTTTGCTTTCTGTAATTTATTACATTTTCTTGGAAAAACAGTTTGTTTCAGCATATATTCATGTATTTTATTCATCATGTATTCAAGTAGTTTTATTCACAGTTAAAGTACAAAATTTTAATATTTATATAATTAATTAATAATATGATTTTCATTTAAATTATTAACTTTTAATGTAAATAAATTATTTTTTCAAAAATTTTAATGGTTTAATTCAAAAATCTAACTACATCGATATTGAATATATATTTTTATGGTCTTTAAGTGATTACTTTATCATTACTTATGATTTGTTCTTATTTTTAATCTCTCTTGGAAATGTTTGCAAATTATCTATTTTATTAATTCATCATCCTCTATTGCCTATTTCCATCGAATATTAAGCTTCTATTAATTTTTTTTTTCTATTATTTAATACTGTATTTGAATTAAGAAATAATATGGGGAACAGAGGTTGCCTTTGATAAATTTTTTTTTTTTTAGCAAAGTGCTCATCTTGTTAATTTAAGAGATTTAAGTATTTTTCTTATTAAAATTGAAATGATTTTATAAAAAAATTTTATTAAAATATTATACTGTTTTTTTTTTTAATTTATTTAATTATTAAAATTTTATAGTTAATTTAAATAAGTGAAATATAGACTGATGTTGAAAATTATTTATTAAATAATCGAATACTTTTTATATTTTTCTTTAAATGAAATTATTAATAAGAGGATTATTATTTTTAGATTTCTTTTGAAAACAGTCAGAGTGCAATAATTAAAGAGGGATATGTATTTAAAGGCCCTGAATCAGGAACAGACAGTTTTCTCAGTGTTGCAACTAAAGTATAAAATTTTTAAATTAATTAATTTTATTAATTAATAAATTTTTATTTTGATTAAATTTCATATTTCATGAAATATGTGTATATTTACACCTTTATCTATATTATGTTGAAATATATTATTTCATATATAAAATATTATATATGCAGCATATAATAAAGTTTTCCAATTATTAGTTGATTTAATTTAAATAAATCTATAAGTTAATTTTTTTTTTATATATAATCATATATATTAATTGGAAATTACCTGGCATTAACTATATCTTAATTTAAGAATTTTCGCAATGACAGAAATAAATTTACTCCTGCTTTTTGATATTTTATTATTGCGATATTTTTACAATAAGAAAATCTGCATAAAATCAATGAATGACTAAATATGATATTTCAATATTTTTTCAAATGTTGTTCGTACTGTATTAAAGCAAAACTTTTTCAAAAAAATAAAATTATAAAAGTTAGGTCTACTTTATATTGAAATTATGAAATAAATATGCAATTATAAAATTGAAGCTCTGCAGTTTTGTAAAATATATTAACAATTAAAATTTTATAAATTCATGAAATATTTTTTGTTAATAACATTAAATTTTCACATATTTTAAAATATGACTTTTAACAAAAATGGTTTTATTATTATTTTGAATAAATGAGTATAAAAATATCGTATTTTTATCCTGATATACACTGAAGGATAATGTGTTTATAAACAGAACTGAAGGATAATCCACTATACACTGAACATACACTGAAGGATTATCCACTATACATTGAAGGATTATCCATATACATCCACTATACACTGAAGGATAATGTATATGCTCATAAAATTATCAATATGCTCATAAAATTATCAATTGATAATTTTATGAGCATATTATCCTTCAGTGCATATCATCATAAAAAATAAAAATAAAGCATTTTTATTTTTTGTTGTGTTTTAGTATATCAGAAGTTATGAATATTTTTTACAATTGTCATTATTTATTAAATAATCAACATTTTATATTTTTTTTTTTACTGCAAATTATCTACTATAAATCATAATATGATAGCAATCCATAAAGCTAACTTGAATTTGTGCAATAACTGAAGCAAGTAAACAGATCCCTAACTCATGGGGTTAATTCATCCAAAAAAATTCTACATAAATTGAAAACTGTATAAGTCCAACAATGTTTAAATTCAATAATATATGAATAGATTCATTTTCAAATGGAATGATCAAATGAAATATATGAATTTACTTTATTCATAGATAAGAAAGAAAACTTAAAATCATAAATGATATTTTTGCAGAAATGTAAATTGTTTAATGAATTTTTCATTAGCATTTTACAAAAATTTAGCAAAAATTAAAAGACTTATACATCCACATCTTTGAAATCACGTAAGTCAAAACCTTGTAAATTGGGCCTATTGTATAGCATTGCTGAGATTTTAACAAATTTTATTTGATCTCTAATATTTCTATCAGTTAATTAATACAAGATAATTATTCTTAGTTTATTTAGAATGCTATATTTAAATTCTGATGATTTCTGTGTGCAATCTGATTTTCCATTTCTCAATTGTTCCAAATTCCTCATTAGCAAACTTCTAGTTATATTTTAGTTTTAATTTTTATCTTTTAATTGATTTTATAAATAATGTTTCATGGACATTATAAATTGTTTAAAATTTTATTTTAAAATTACATTGATATTTTCTAATGAGCAAACACTACAATAAAAATTGTAACTTAAAAATACTGTACTAAAACACTGTGCTTTACTTGGATAATATATTCCATAAATTCATAGATAAGAATCTTTGCTGCTTATACCAGTATATAGAAAGAATACACTGCTGTTGAGTGCTTATAGTTTCTGTACTTTTTAAAGCAGTTTGGATAATAATATGGATGTAGAAAGAATATTTTTTTTATTTGTATTAACAAATAAAAAGTAAATAAATAATTTTAAAATAAATTTGTTAAACATTTATTTTTTTTAAAATTCAAATGAAAAAACAATAAGTAGATTAATATGATGAGATTTATATATTCATAAAATTATTGATGTATAATATTTTATATTTTTAAATATATTATATGCATAAGAAATCTGCAGTTTGAAGCTTATTAATAAGTTTTTCATTGATTAATATATTGGATTATATTTTAATTTGACAAATTTATTACCAACATATATTGGAAATTTTATGAAAGTTACATTATTAGTTTAGATAGATTGATATCATTTTAACTGATAATCAATTTTTCTTCAACACAATATTCATTTGAAATATTATTTATTTCATAATTATTTCTGAAAAGTAAATTATGGAAATATTTTATAAAAGATCAAACAAATTGACTCTTTTCAAGTTAAGAATATTATATGATTAGCATTTTATCTGAATTCTTTTATAGTTTATAAAAGAATATCAAAGCTATTTTTTTGTGATTGCTATACTGTTTATATGAAATAATTTTATCAAGAAATATTTTATTATTTTTTAAATGTTATTGCTTTCTTTAAATATCAATACACTTCATAATTTTAAATATAAAACAACAGTTGTAATTGTATTAGATTAATTCAGATAGCTTAGAACATATTCAGAAAACTTACAAATAAAATTTAAAAATCATGGAATAAAATAAAATAAAGATGCAATAAACTTTTATTTTATTTTATTCTATTAAACATGATGAGTATCTACAAGGCAGTTTAATATCATGGAACTATCAAATTATATTTACATCATACTGAAGAAAATGTGAATCGTTCACTCTGTAACAAATAAGGAGATATATCTTTTAATGTGCACCTGCTAGAAATCTAATTTTTTTAGTTAAAAAGTTTTATTGTTAATAATAATCCATCAATCTATGCTAATTAGTTATAAACTTATACTGAAATATTAGGCAAAGTATATTGCATTATAGCAGTTGTTATGGATTATCAATATATTTTTATACTAATTTATTTAAACATATTATTAATATACATTAAATTTTGATAAATATGTATGTATATATAAAATTAAAATGGCCAAATAGAAAATGTTTTGTTAATCTTCATAGCATTCGACATATTAATGTGTTATTAAAAAACAGTGGAACTTTTCCAAAAAGTAAATTTCTTCTAACAATCAGATATCATAAGTAATACTTTTATACTGCTTAAAACACGTATATTATTATTATCAGGTTAAATAAGTTCACTTGAACGGCAGTTGTGTTTACACACAAACTTTTTTATTCCCTAACATTTTCGACAAATTACAAGTTTGTCATCCTCAGGGGTGAACGAAAAAGAAAATAAGAACTTAGAAACATTCAGAACATAATTCAAAAATATAAAATAATCAGATATCATGATAAAAAGAACTTATATATTTTATTTATTTATTTTCTTGAAACAGTTTTTCCAATAAATCAGTGATTAAGATTTAATTGCATTAACTTTATCAAAACATATTTATACAACAAATAATGCAAAATATTGAAATATCAAAAAAATTATTTGAGGAAAACTGTTTAAGCTAAATAAAATAATATTACAAAAAAAATATACAATGCTGGTATATAAATTGATATATCTCTCAATATAAATGCTAGAGGAGCTATCATTGATACATCATAATTAATTATAACATGAATTACATTTAAATTGAGTGACAGTTTTATTCAAAATTCTATATGTTTTTAAAAGCTATCCATGCATTACAGATGATTTTAAAAATAAATAAAAATATATGCAAATATAATTGATAATGACTTTATGTTATTAGTTAGCATTAAAATACAGCTAGTCCTTGACTTATGATGCTATTTGGTTCCAAAAATTTTGAGTCCTGTCATCATAAGTTGGGAATTGTCAGAAATCAGAAATGCTCAAAATTTATGGATTTCTCACTCCTAATGTTTAAATAGGACATTAAATATTATCTTAATAAATATAAACAATTCTAAGCTACAAGAATCAGACACAAAAAAAAATATATCGGACCACTGGATCTGGGAATTTAACCCAAGTCAATTTCGTTGACCAATAGCAGAAGTTATCCATGATATTGTTGTAAGTTTGAATTGGTCAAAGATGCAGATATTATAAGTCAAAGAACTACCTATATATTATGAAGTGCAATACATGGATAAATTATATTAAATATAATAAGCAATATTTAATTAAGATTATTTTTATTATTTTTAGTCATTCAAGAAACGTTTTATGTCTTTAAGAAAAGAGATTGATGGAACTCATACTATAGAGTTTTATAAAGATGAAAGCAAACTGGAATCCAAAGGATCTTTTTCTATGGATTTTTGCACAAAAGTTGTACAGGTAAAAAACAATTTAATTTTTAATATCAATTTGATCTATTAAAATGTCTATTTTTTTACATAAAACCCTTAAATAATACAGGTGGTCCTTGATTTACATAAATCTATGTAAGTTAGACTTTATATTAAAAATTAACAATAAAATATTTTCAAATCATCAATATGAATAAGCAAAACTATAATTTTATATGAATTTTGCAGTAATAATTATGTTATTGTTACCATAATTCTAATTGTACTCAACTAGATATTGATACATAGCTATAGTGATGTTTGGAAAGTAATTTCGTTTTTCGTGACATTTTTTATAATATATAAATATTGTCACTATTATATATTAATCATTTTGGTCTAACACATTTTCTCATCTTTCTGGTAGTAGAATGATTCCATGCTCATAGAACTTTTGATCTTTGCTTGCAAAAAACTGAACCAAGTGATTTTTTGACATCCTCATTTGAACTAAATGTTTTGCCATCTAAAGAATTTTGTCAAGACCAGAACAAGTAATAATCAAAGCTGTACCAGATCTGGTGAATATGATGAGTACAG
>WUQG02427026.1:0-14646 GCA_011317285.2 Androctonus mauritanicus | reverse complement strand
TGCAGGACCAGATTAAGACCCTTTTGGTGTCCACACACACACACACACACACACACACACACACCACACACACACACACACACACACACACACCACACACACACACACACACACACACACTTTTTTTTTAAGTATATTATAAAATTGTTCAATAATTTTTAGCATTCTTTCGAAGCCTCCTAGGTACATGCATTGTTTGCCTAGTAGATAATCCAGCCCTGAATAATTGAACAATTTCTTTTTAAAGATAAAACTATTTAAAAAACAATTTTTTTTATATATTTTAACAGTATAAAATCCAACATTCTCAGGGATTTAAAATTGTCCTGATTATCAATTTTGCCTGATTCTAAAGAAGTGCTAGTCATTTATCATTGATGAAGATACCAGTGTAAAACTGTAGCTATGGACAAGAGAAATTTCTAAACCAATCTAACAAACAATATTTTATACCAAATATATTTGAATATTTTCCTGAAATTTTTATTATAAAAATATGTACTTCATAATAACATGCTCACTTATAAATTAGATCATAATATGACTCTTTTATAGATTAAAACTCAACTTAGAAACGTCGAAAACATTCGTTTGTAAGTTGTAATATGTAATAAATGCACCTTTTACTGCCAAAAGTGCTCGTTTTACTGGATTTCTTTAGTCAATAACCTAAGCAGTTAGAACTAGTATTGATCTTTTATAGATGGTGGAACAATAAAATTTACCGTAAAATTATTTTCTAAAGGAAAATTTTAAGCAATAACAGAGAACTAGAAAAATGCCTTTAATATTTTAATTGAAAATATAATGATTATAGATGGTCAGATATCTTTAAAAAGTAGAAAATAAAACTTAATTGAAATAATAAAAATAGAAACATCTTTCCTTTTATTTTTATGGGGTTTTAATGATTGGTTAGATTTAGAGAAGTATATTTCATTGGCAGTTGCTTTCAGAAATCTCTGCATGATTTATTGATTTTTATTGCAAATTAAACCTGAAAAAATTTTTTCTGAGAAACTTTCTCACATTATTCGCCAATATTTCTTGTTAATTTATCAGTGACAAAGTTATCCTTATTTGAATATATCATATACTTTATTTCAATATTTTTTTTTTATATATTTTTCATTTGATTTATTTATAAATATGTTAATAAGTCTAGTTGGCAAGGTCATTTGCTTGTTCTGATACTATAAGAAAATTGATTCTCATCATAAGTTTCAGTATTTCAACTGTTATTTTACACAATTGAAATGTTATTTTACTTTTGAACTTACTTATATTTGCTATTTTACAGATAACAAGTATAAATTCAAAAATATTTCATTCAATCAAAGTATTACAATATCATTTTAGCATAATATATGCTAATTTATAAAAATGTAAATAATATTTTAATTTATTAAATTATTAATATATTTTATTCAAATTTACTATTTATTATACATGTTTATATAATAATGTAAATGTTTCCTTGAATAATTCTAACTTTTAGTTTTTGATGTTTTTTTTCTGAGAACATCAAAAATTAAAGCCAAAATTAATGTAAACAAAAATAAATAGCAATTTTTTAAAAGATGAAAACAATACAATGCAAAAGAAGTTTTTTGTTATGGTAAGAATATTTTGGCCAATACACAGCTTTTCCTTATACACCAAATTTGTCATAAGTTAGCAAATACTATATCAATAATAACTTTGTTAACTACAGAATTTCTCATATTTATTAAGAAAATAAAATTTACATAGTCCTGTTACAAATTTTGTTGGAAATATCTAAATTGACTATATCTGCATCAGATAAATCTTACAACTTCATTTAGGTAAAATTTTTGTGATGAATTTAAGATTAATAAAATCCATTTTTATTAATATTTCATTTTATATATGGAAAATTCAATGGCCCAGAGAAAGTATTTTGTAAAAACTAATGATTAATATCTTCAAATACTGCAGAATGGTGAATTTTACTAAAAAGCTTGACTTATTAAAACATTTTCAGATTCTCAAGTATAAGATAATCTCTACTTTTGTGGTTGATTTTTCATTAGAATATTTGAAAATAGTTTTTGATATAATTAATGTAAAATTAAAATTAATATTTGACATAATTAATTAATGTAATACACTATCTTTCTGATTATTTGGGTTTTGATTAAATGGGATATAGCTATCTGCTTAATTATTATTTCTTTATTATAACTTAAGTAATTGGCAATAAAAATCAGAATCAAATTAAAATTACAAATATTGCAATGATTTCTTGCTGCAAATAAACAAATTTCTTGTTTCTTTTTTCAATAATAGAATATTTGAATATGTGTGTGCATGCAACTCATTTTTTAATAAAAATAGTCATCATTGCATGGCTGTTCTCATGCAGTAATCCGAAGCATTTATTTTTAATATTTTCTTTAATGAGTTTATCTTATTATAATTTTTCTTTTTTGAAAAAGGAACAATTAAAATATTTGTCTGAGTGACAAATATTGATATTGTTACATATCAATAAATGTTATGTTAATTATTAAACTCAATATCCCTAATTGCCTGAAAAGGCTGGTGTGCTAGACAAAATGAGTTTAGTATAGTGCAAAAATTAATAAAACTAAAATAATCCTGAATTTCACTCCTTTAGAGGAATGGTCTTCAGAATGTGTACACACAGTTCTTTTCAGAGTTTTGAGGAGTTTCACATTTTTATTTACTGATAAAGGGATATTCCACTGGATTCCATAACTGCTTCTTTTTTTTTTTTTTGCATAAAGTACTAAGAATTAAAATAAACAACACAATGAGCGGTAGTGTAAACTTTTAAAACAGTTTTATTACTACAAACGTTTTCGATACTCGAAATACCCTCATCAGGCATATGATGAGGGTATTTCGAGTACCGAAAACATTTGTAGTAATAAAACTGTTGTGAAAGTTTACGCTACTGCTCATTGTGCTGTTTATTTGAATTCTTAGATAAAGGGATATATGATTTAAAAAAGTTTGGAGACTGCTGCTTTAGTTTCTCACAGTTCTTGTTGAAGATTTGTAACAGTTTTGTTCCTTTCATATTAGCTGTTCTATATCAATATAATTATAAAATTTTAAGAAAAATTTTATAATTATATTGCTTTTATTTAAACTATAGTGAAAATACATAAAATTTTGCATTATAAAATAATTTATTATGATTTGAAATTTAATTGATTTATAAAATTAAACCACTTTGATTATTCATAATAATTCTGAAAATATGGTATTAAACAATAAAACATCATTTTTTTTTTTTTTTTTTGAATTTAAAAATTTATATAAATATGAATATTTAATTTTACGATCAAATAATTATCAAAGGGCTAACTCATTTTAAACATCTAATCATGTACTACACCTGAACAATATTCTGCTAATAGTTCATAATTATTATAGCTACTAGTTGATGTTAATTTGTAATTTCACAAAACAAGATTTTTCTTAAAATGAGTTTTATTACAGTTATATGTAATTATCAGGACATTAAAATTTTTTTTTAAGAATCACTTTTATTTGGCAAGAAATTTGATTTTAATTTCAGCTATGGTATCTTTTTAAAAATGGAAAAAATACTTAAGAATTGTATATGCAGAAAAATTTACAAAATATTCAGTTTATTGAAAAAATTTAGTTTGTAGGCCACACAAAACATGTTTTCATGGTCTGAAGAGTCATGGATTGGATGAATACAATATTAATTTATTTTCTGATTAATAATATTTTCTTTTCTAGTTTTTGAATGCTTCATTATTTCAGTCTATTGGTTAAACTGAAAAATCTAATAACATATTTTTAGGCGTTTTAATTAATTAGAGAAAGAATATCCCTATTTTAATTATTTTTAAAATGAACAATTCTTTTTCAGTTCCAAATTGATATTATAAATTCGACATTTTGGTTATCATATTTTGAATTATTCATTACTTCTGTCTAATGCAGTAAATGCCGTCAATTCATGCCTAATGTAAACGAAAGGTAAAAGCCTTGTTTAACATAAGATGAATGCCCTATTGCAAAATAAGCAGTTATTAAAAAAATCTGTTCTTCTTTTAATTTTAACTTTTAAAAAATTGTCTCTCTTATTTTGCTGAACAGATTTAAGCAAAAAACGAGATACAATTTTTTTGGCATAAGTATCTATTGCAATTATTAATTATTTTAATAAAAATTATTTTGGAAAGACATTTGAAAAAATTATTTTAAACGATATCAATTCAATTAAAATATCTTTTTTCAACGATATTTAATTGGATCTTAATAATAATAAATTTTAGTATGTTTCCGTTTAGTACGAAAATATGTAAATTAATTTTTAATAAATAATGATAGTTATAACATACTATATAAGGAAAAAAATTTCTAAAAAAATAATAGATTATTAACAAATAAGATGTTTTCAATGATACATTTTTTTTTTAAATCAAAATTTTCTATTTTGAATTTTAATCAACACTAGTAACTTAGTAAAGTTAAGTAAGTTTTTATATTGCATTTAATTATATTCTTTGTGTAATTATTAATATTTTAATATCAGAATTTGATATGTATCCAATAAATCATTCTGACAGTAACTTAAGAAAATGCCAATTGTTGTGTTTTTGTTTTTATATTTTCTTATCAAATAACTAAGAAATAAAAAAACTGTAAAAACAATCAATGTATTGTGAATAGATGCAAACAAAAATTATATATATATATATAAATGACTTAACTGATCTGTCAGAGATAGACTCAAATATCAGTAAAGTGTACAGATGTTTGTGTTTTTTAAAATATATATATATAGCTTATATTTATAACAACTTATAGTATGTATATGCATCTATTTAACAAAACATCAGAATGGAAAATGTACTTTTTAAATATATTAAATTACACCTGTTTTAAAGTTTTAAGATTTTTGTCTATTGCTAAATTTCTTTAATGATGATTTTTGTTGTTGATTTAATTAAATACAAAAAAAAAAGAAGAAAAATTTTCATCAAAATTGAAGATTTCTATTTAATTAAAGCATTTATGAATTGTAAGTATTAAAATTTTATCCAATTTTATATAGACTAATTAATTTTTTTGATAATTGGTTTTATTAAAGATATTTTTTTTTGTTTTAAAATAATAATTATATACTATTTTGTACAAAATATATAATTTTAATTATTAAAATCAGATTTCAATTAAAAGTTTTTTACAGATACAAACTAACACAGAAATATATATTCAGTATGTTCTTGCAGAAAATGATATATTGACATTAATCAAATTGTAATAAGAAATACTCCTTTAAAATATCATCATTATTGTAACCTGATCCTTAAAAGAATTCTTAATTGTACATAAATTGTTGTAAGTATACTTTTTTTTCTATTTAGAACTTTTCAATTATAAATTTTTACTAAATTTTATTAAATTATTATAATGATTTATAATAATTAAGCCATAATAATACATAAATGATAAAATATTCATTTTCATATAATCAGTTAATTTTATTATTTATTATTAATAATGTAAATCTTTTAAAACTGTAATTATAAAAAAAACAGTAAAAATGCATGTGATATTATTTTAATAAACTGAAAAATTAGCATGTATGATGAAAATTAGCATGTGATAGAATACAAAATAATTTTTTTAATATTAAGGAGTTTAAATGTGATAATATATTAAATATCTCTTCTGTGTCCTTGGTAAGTGTTAATATCTCAGAAAACATCAAAAAAAAAAAAATAATAATGATAAGTAAAATATGATTAATGTTTATATAAAATTAAATCTTGTGATTTTAATTTTCAAAAATAGTTTTCGACCCTACGATGATAAAAATAATTTTAATAAACATTTTCAAAAACATAAAATTAGGTAAAAAATTTTTATTTTAGTGCATATATATGCTAAAATAAAAACTTATTATATATATGAAAAATATATTATTTTAAATAATATATACAGTATATGAGAGAGAGAATTCTGTAAATAGAGGACTTTTTTTATAAGAAAAATTTCATTTAAAAAGTAAACAATAATAGAGTGAATTTACATTTAAAAATATATAATTATCTTTGATAAAATAACAGCTATATAGAATTCTTTTATACAGTGAATTACAATATATTAGATCTGTATAAATTTTATTTATTAAGTAGAAGATTGATTAAATATTTAATGATTTTTTTTCTTTTATAGGTTTTAAATCAAAGATTTTGGTTTAATGAACAAATGGAGAGCTCTTATACACAAACAGAAATATTTCAATGAGCATCTTTTAAGAAAGAAATTCTAAAAATGAGAAAAAATATAATAAAAGTTATTTGAATTGTTGGTTAATAAAATCTCGAAAGAGCAAATCTATGAGCAAATTTTATTCCAATGATATAATTTATAATTTTATTAAAATATATATATATATATGTTGTTTTAGTTTTTAAATATTATAATTTAAATGTTAATACAAAATTATATTTATTGTATTTTATCTATAAAATACTTTTCAAGTGACAATAGTTTTTAAATGCATCAAAAAGTTAAATGAATTAGTGAAAAAAATTATTTTTTTAACAAAAGTGTATAATGTAACTTCATATTATTTGTTGTTTTAAATGTATCATTGAAATCATTAAATATACTTTTGCATAATAAGGAAATGAATGATTCACCTAAATATATATGAAAATCATCATTGTAATAGTAATACTGCATTATACTATGGTATTTTATAGAAACCAAAATAGTTTTAACAGTGATAATTCATAAATCCATTACCTCAATCATTCGTGTATAAAATATACAACTTTTATTAAACAGAATTAATGTATAAGTTTATATATATATGTATATTCAAAAGTAGATTTCATAGATTCTATTTAAAATTTTATATATTAGTTAAAGATTTTCTTTTTAAATGGAAAATGTTATCAATGAATATTTTATTATAGTATCTCAGTTCCATAGATAAGAGTAGTATCATATTAATTGTGAGACTAATTTTTTTTTAATTTATGAGTACTATACAAAGAAATAGCAGCACAAGTGAGCAGACCTTTTGTTTAGCTTATACACAAAACAAGTTTAATTAATTAAATTTAAAAATTAATTAATTAAAAATTTAATTAATAAACTTGTTTTGTGTACAAGCTAACAAAAGGTCTGCTCACTTGTGCTGTTATTTCTTCTTATAGTAGTTATTTATCATTGAGAGCAGTTTTTCCTTGGAATCTTTAATTTATGAGATCTGAATTGGCCTTAATTTTTAATTTATTAGATTTAGTTCTTCTGATATATCTAGAAAATATTGGGAATAAGTAAGTAGTAAGTACTAACTTATTCCAATCATACTAAATAATTCCTAGATAAAATGTAATTTGTATTTCACTTTCATAGCAAGGTAAGTCAAGGATTACCTTGACTTACCTTGCATGTCATCAATAAATTCTGCTTTGGTCAATGAAATTGACTGAGATTCATTTTCCAAATCCAATGGTCTAATATGTAGAAAATGTCCTTTTTTGTGCCTAATTTTTGTAGTTTTGTGTATTTTATGTTTATTAGGACACTATACATTATTTTTATAAACATTAGTAATAATGTAAATTTTGGCCATTTCTGATTTATGACAACAATGTTTGAAAGTTTGGAACTGAATTCTGTTAAAAGTCAGTTACTACTTGTACTTATCATCTGTATTTTATTTTCAGTAAAATGTAATAATAAAAATAATTTATTTTTAACAAAATAATAAACTTAATGTTAAATGTAAAATACTTCTTATTTCATATTTATTATAAATTTTACTATTTAAGTTAATTGTAATTTTTAGAAACTTAATAATTTCAAGATTTCTTTTTTTAAAGTATGTAAAATTTTATCTTAAACAAAAAAATTTATATATTTTAATAGTTTTAAAAATATTTATTTTTATATATTGTATTTATTAGTTAAAACATATTTTAAATAGTTATTTGAATTACAGAATTATATTCCATCTAATCAAGATATTCTTCATGCAAGAAAAGCAACAAAAGGAATCACAGAATTTCTCGTTTCAATACATAGTGTCCCTTTTTTATTTGTTGATGTTGGAGGACAGCGATCGCAACGTCAAAAATGGTTCCAGTGTTTTGAAAATGTTACTTCGATATTATTTTTTGTGTCATCTAGTGAATTTGATCAAGTGCTCGTTGAGGATAGGTGTACAAATCGATTTTTAGAATCACTAAATATTTTTGACACAATAGCCAATAATCGTTGTTTCTCTGAAATATCAATTATACTTTTCCTCAATAAAACAGATCTTTTAAGAGAAAAGCTCAAGAAAAAGGATACAAATATTTTGAGATACTTTCCGACATTCCAAGGTGATCCTCATTGTTTGGAAGATGTTCAGAATTTTATGATTGATATGTTTGACTCTGTTCAGCGAAATAACAGAAAACAGTTCTTCTATCATTATACTACAGCCATTGATACAGAAAATATCAAAACAGTATTCAATGATGTTAGAGAGACTATTCTGCAGAAGAATATGGCTCAACTGATGCTGCAATAAAGTGCAAAAGTTTTGAATAATACACTTTAATTTTGGAATTCTACAGCAAGACATTTGGTTATATTACTGAAATCATTTATTCTATAATCTTATTATTTAGTAATATTGAATATGAAAATTAGAAACTTGTTGAATATTTTGAAATTGTTTTGTTTTTTATTGATTTTAAGATTCTGTAAAGAGGTAAAGGATACAAATTTTGATCTATAAAATGGTAGTATTCAGTAGAATATTATTGACCTCAAATATTTTAGGTATTTTAAAATGATAAAAATATATATAGCTGAAAATTATAATAATCCAATTTAGCACTTCAAACTTTTAAATAATGTTGAATCTAAGAAGTTTTAAATTCTGTGTAAAATAATATTTTTATAATTATAAAATGTGATATCATCAATAGTTTCATAGGCTCTATATATCAAAATTTCAAATCTAAATGTAAAATTTTTTAATTTGTAAAAATTTCCATTATATACATTTAAATATTATAGAATTTTTTTGTGTTCTGTTAGTATGTGACAGAGTTGAATTCTAATGAAAACTAAGAGAATGGATTAGTAAGTCATTGTGTAAAAGAACATCCTTTTCCTTTTTTTTTTTTTTTTTTTAATCTCAAAAAATTTAAGGAAAAATTTTTTACTGAAATTTAAAAAATTCCATCTTCAGTTCGAAAAACTGCTTCTTTTATTGCACAATCTACTCTACTCTTAAATAAAGCACTCTTTGCAGTAAATGTTTACTAGCGATCTTTAATCAAAATATTCTAGAGTATAATTTTAAAAAAATTTTTTTTAATTTAATCACTTAAAATCTCTTAATAAAAATGTAGTATTTATAATAATATTAAATCTTTTTTAATTTAAGTAAGTTTCTCATTTATTTCTTGGTTTTTATTTCAGTTAAAATTTCCAAACTTCATCTAAGGCTGATAACTTCCTCTCAAAGATAATGAAACATTAAAAAAAAATTTATATTCTTTTAAGAAAAGTTCATTGGTAATATTTTATTTAATGTATTTTCAGTTAAATATTTTATTATTTGAGTTTAAGAGATGACCTGAAAATGAACTTAAAAATTCATTTCATTTTTTTCCAATTTTCTTTCTTGATCTCATTTTACTAATCTTTTTTTTCTGTGATATGTATTCTAATCTTGATTTTTATGAATTTAAGATTGGAATAGTGTAATGTATAAACAATGCTATTAAAATTCTTTCAAAAAAGAAATGCTTAGGAAAATAATTTCTTTTAGTAATACTGTTTAAAAAGATGAATCAAAAGAATTTATCAGAGATCCAATTATATTAGGATGATATTCTAATCCTTAGTGCTTACAATGAAAATGAGTAGAATATTTTTTAATATTGAAATTTTATCATTCTCTTAATTTTCATGATAATTTATTAGATACATCATAAATAATAATGTTTGTAATGAAGCTTCTTTAAAACAGTCATGTGGCAAATAATTTTTGTTCATTTATAGAAATTAACTTCAGATTTAATATATGATATCATTCAATAAAGAGAAAACATGCTTTTTAGGAATATCTTAAGAGAATTTTCATTGTCAATCTGCAGAATTTGTGAAGAATTAGCTATTACAACTTAAATAATATACTCTTTAAGATCATTTTCATTTTGTATATGTGATTGTTTTAGCAATATCACTTTTCCTTCATTTTTAATAACAAAATAATGTGCTTTGTGAATGTTAACAATTTTGCTAAACTTTGATATGAAACGAATCTTCTGTTAAGGAGAGAAATTCATATTCATATATTGTCTGTAATGTCATCTATCATAAGACATCAACCAAAGATTCGATGGCAAAGGTTGTATAATGTTTTCTTTATTATTTACATAACTGTATAAGTATTACAAAAACTTTTGATTGTTGATGATTTGTTAATATTTCATATCATTGAAATCCAAAGAAATATCATCGATGGAGGTATATGGGACACAAGACAGTTTGTCCTTCATACAGTATTTTTACATTTAATATTGTATATTTTGTAAATGAAAAATATATGAACTTTGTTAAAGAAGAAAAGATATATTAAATGTACAGTAAATAAGTCATTAAACAAATTTGTTTATATATGTATCTGTGTGTATGTGTATGCATATATACATATATACAATAAATAGATAAAGTACAGTAGTTCTCTAAAAGTTATGTTACAGTCTACTTTGTTAATTTTAAAAGTATCTGATACAGAATTGTAATAATTTCGTGCATCTTTCCACATTAATTTCCAATTAAAACTTGTTCATCTTTGCTTTAAAATTTTATGAAATTGTAAAACTATGTTGCATATTATTTCTCATTACAGTGAAACTATGTATAAACTTAACAAGAAAACAAGCATTATTATGTTTTCCTATGAAATCCACTTTCGCGTTCTATATGAATGAAAAATTATAGATTGAAAGAAAGAAGGAAACAGCAAATCATTTGTGTTGTTGCATTACAAATAAAAATGCCATTTACGATGAAACGGGATTGTTGAAAATATCGTTAACCCATCAATAATTTAAAAAAATTTGTTAGCATCACAGATCGAAGAGGCATCGGGTTTCTAATTTTAGCAAATTATCGATAAAGTATTGATTATCGGATAAAATTTGTCAGTATTAAGTGCAAAATGAAATTCGATGCGGAATGAATAAAGATTATATTTAAAATAATGTTGGATGGAAACAGTACTGCTGTTTAAGAAATCGGAAATTATTGCTGTGAAATTTTTCATCGGGATTATTTAATTATTAGCGCATTATATCAACGGCTACACAATTTCATAAAAATTTTGCAATCCAATTTTTGCATTAAAAAACTTTTGACCGATGACAGCGCACCAAGTGTCTGTTATTAAGAGTTCTCATCCCGAAGAGAGCGCCTCTAGTGTCCGTTTATCTATGAAAACGAGAACGAAGGTTTTTGCTGTGAACATGCTTCAATTACTATTTTAATTGTCAAGAATGAATTCTCTATAATTAAAAAAATGACTGTGCATTCGAGCCATCGAATGTGTAGTTATTGACCTGTGCACTCGAAGATATCATCGCAGTGAGTGCGACTTCGATAGTCATCTTGTAGGTTGCGTGTTTTTTTTTTCTGTCTCTTCAAATTTGTTTTTAAAGAAAAGTTTTGTTTGTCTTTAACTAAATTTGGATATTATAGATCAGACTTTTGTGTCAGTATATTATACAATAAATTTTTTAATATACTGATCATCAATCTACTTTAAAAACATTAATTTCTCCGTTAAGATCTTTAAATAATAAGATGAAAGATGATAAAGTCATCTTAATATTTTCATCTTGCTAAATTTTCGTATCATCAATAAACATTCATTTTTTTTTTTTTTTTTATTATTTACTGTTATGATGGTGTTTTCAATAGTAAGCATTAAAATATGCATTCTCTCAACAAGATTTGCAGGTGTAATTAGTTTGTTTAAAGTCAAATGTTCATTTTTATTCAATTGAATGCTTTCCAAACAGTTAAACTTAATTATATAATGCACTAAAATGAACTTAAATGGCAGTTTCAGTTTTTATTAGATTAAAGGAATACATATAGATAAAAATTAATATCAGACTTTTTTGACAATTTAATGACTTAAAAAATCTCTATATATTCTCCCTTATGTTTATATTTTATTTATTTTGTTATGATCTATAATATCATTGCTTCCATCAAATGTTGTTTACATTATATTATAAATAATTATTTTCCAAATAATAATAATGAAATATATAGAATATAATTAAAATTATGAGAATAATAATTTAAATATCAGCATCCAAGAAACATTTGCAAAATTATTTTTATTTCAGATTATACAATATTAATTTTAAAGTAGAATAATATACAGAATTTAAATAAGATATATACAATTTTTTGAGTATTCATAATTTTTTATTAACTTGCATATGAAAAATTATTAATGTTTATGATGATTATATATAAAAACATATTTATATATATCACAAATAGAATTATTCAGAAATAAATGCATGAATTTAATATAAAGATTTTGTGATATAATTTTCTTATTTCTTGATATTTAAAATAATAATGAAGAAAATTATATGTTATGTTATGCATCCCAAAATGGGACTTTGCTTGAATGTTGATGATCGAGTTTTCTAACACATTTATTTAGCAGCATTTGTTTAGCTTTTATTTTATTTAATGCTTAATAATCATTTTAAAAACATCCAAATAATAATAATAATAATAATAATATGTTTTGTTATATATATTAATCTGTTGTTAAATATATCCAGAAAATATAAAATTCTAAGATTATAAATATTACATCATACAAATCTCATAGATAATTAAGTCTCTGATTTGCATACTTTCAGAGATATATGAATGCACAAGCCTTTTTCTTTTTTGTGTGGAATATATATAAAATTTTAATTAAAAAATTTATTAAATAGTTTATTTTTTGGGAAATAATCACTTTTTAGCCCCGATTTCTATATCATCATTCATTATTTTCATTTAGCCATTTAATCAATCATGTCTGTTCATATATATTGAATTTAAGCATTGCTAATTTTATGTGATTTTCAATTTATGTAGAAATTTTCAGAATGAATTAACTATATAAATTGGGAATCTACTATTTACCAATCTAAATGGAATTTATCATCATTATTATTATTATTAGACTATTCATATAATTGTTTACTGAATATATGTTAAATATAAAAATAATTTTTAAATATTTTTAATTGGATTTTCTCCAAATTATATAACAGTTTTTAAAGAAATGTGCTTAATCATTATAATATTTGTTATAAATGCTACGTATCAAGCTCTTTTTGCAGTGTAAATATTTTATATATTATTTTATGAAAATATTCTGCACTGTGAAAAGTGTTTGATATGTAGTGTTTATCTAAATTTAAGTAGAGAGGTTATATATATATATATATGCAGAAATAAATGGATGAATTTAATATAAAGATTTTGTAATATAATTTTCTTATTTCTTGACATTTAAAATAATAGTGAAGATTTGATTTGTGATATCAGCTAATAAATATTAGAACTAAAAAACTTTGCTGAAGCCTTATTATGTATTATAAGAAAATTAATTACATTAGAGCAGGTCTTAAAATTCAAGCAGATTCAATATTTTAAACAAAAATAAGTAGTAAAAGTATTTTCTGCTGTACTATTGAGCCCTCTTCAGATACATTTAATGATATTATATATTGAAAAGGCTCAGAGCTGAGAGTACTTTTATTATTTAGTTTTCTTTAAAATATTAAACTTTCTTGAATTTTAAAACCTACTGTAATGTTTTTGTTAATTTTCTTATAGCAAGTCATCATATAATTATATTTTGGTGGAATAATATTTTTACTTAATTACAAAATATAAAAAAATAATGCAATATATAGTTATTATTCATTATTTTGAATATTTGTTAATTCTTAAATACTTAAAAAATGGTATAAAATATTAAAAAAAGTTATTAACAATATAGATATTTCTTAACTTACATAAAAAAAATTTCAAAAAATTTTTTTAAATATAGAACATAAAAATTTATTTTACTTGCATGATCTTTTAAAATCTGTATAATCTTTTAAATATTGTAAACATATTAGTTTACGACATTTAAAAGATCATACAAGTTTCTCTGCTTTACAAAGGTTTGCTTTATACCATTTTATTTTTATAAACAATCTACATTAATATGTGTTTTTGCTATCTTTTGAAATCTGAAGAGGATTTTTACTTTTATGAAAAAGAAGTTGGTCAGATTTCTGCATGGTTAATGAGTAGCGTATTGTCGTAAAGGATCTAGTTTTAATTCCAGATCCCTCAGCTCCAGTTTTTCATGAAGGTCTGGTTCCAGATTCCTCAGCTCCAGTTTTTCATAAGATCTGTTGAATCCTATCCTTCAATCTTCCAGTTGACCAGTCTGTGATGGTCTGTAAATGTCATTACTGCCAGATACAGTATTCCAAGTGTGATTTGACAGTTTAATTGAAAATATAAGCCACCAAATCACACTTAACTGAAAACATGGTGTACTGT
>WUQG02427015.1:0-14647 GCA_011317285.2 Androctonus mauritanicus | reverse complement strand
ACTATATTCACTCCAAAAAAATGTCTATAGTGGGTCTAAATCTAATATGGGGATATATAATTTTATATGCGGCCCGCAGAGTTATGATGCATTTCCAAAGTGGCCCGCGAGATCATTTGGGTTGGCCACCCGATATAAACAAATGCCTGTTTGAGGCAATGAAAACTATAAATGCTAACAATTGTGCAAGTATGAGAGTGAATTAAGGACATGTCAGACTGTTTTACAGTCAAGAAAGAAATGAAACAAAGATGTGTGATATCTTGGGGTTATTTGTTTATGCATAAATGCATGCATGAGGAAAGCTGTTGCAAACAAATTGGGAATGAAGCTGGATAATAAGAGAGTGCATTGTCTGCTATAAACTAATGATACTATTCTTCCTGATAGTAAACAAGATCTGTGAGAAGAAATAGATAAGAGTAAATGCATGAAAGATGAAACTGTTTATATGGAGTATATAATTGTGTAAGATTGAGCTGAATGGAATAAATCTGAAGCACAAATAAGTTTATGTATTCAGGAAATATGTTCGAGAGAAAGAATGACAACTGTGGAGAGATTGTCAGGAAAACACCTGTTGGATTGAAAGTTCTGAGTGTACTTGGGAAATATATGTTAAGAATGAGAATGACTGTATATCAATGTGCTTATCCCAACATTGATATATGAGAATGTGATCTTTACATAATGTAAAAGGTATAAAAAAAACATTTGAACACAACTGATATGAAATACTTAAGGTGATACAGCTATGTATTATAATTACATTACAAATGATAAATTATGAAAGCAATATGGAGTGAAATGAAAAATGATTGATGCAATGTACAGTATAAATCTGAGGAATTAATTAAAAAGTAATTAACTTGTGCTAAATGTATGCATAGTATGTGCAGAAAAAGTCAAAAAAACAGTGGAGAAAACAAGGGGATGAATATCTGACAATGCATGGGTTTCAGAGTATTAATAAGGGTTATACTTATATGAAAAAAAGAATAACTATGAAGGAAGTTGGTATAGTGCATAGGAAAAGAGATGAATAACACTATTTCATTAATAGATATGAGTTTTTATTTTCTCTTCTCTTTTGAGTATTGCCCACTCTCCCAGAAGGATATTGATATAAAGTTATTATTAGTGAAATTATAGAAAAATTTATTTCTATATTAAGTATTTGTTAATTATAGTAATTAAAGAAAAATTAGCTAACCAAAATTTAAACCAATATCTTTGAATAATAGTGTAGAGAAATTTAATTTGAAATTAAGAAAATGCTATAGTGTTGCATGTCACATTTTTTTTTTCAAATAAATTCTTGATTTATTTCATCACCACAAAAATGTCTCTATAAAATAAATTTTGAATAAATGTTAAATCTTAACAGGTTCATATAAGTTGCAAATGTAGGCCTTTTATTCCAAATTTGAAATTTTTTA
Source organism: Androctonus mauritanicus (assembly GCA_011317285.2). Classification (NCBI taxonomy): domain Eukaryota; kingdom Metazoa; phylum Arthropoda; class Arachnida; order Scorpiones; family Buthidae; genus Androctonus; species Androctonus mauritanicus. The sequence goes on along the minus strand of WUQG02427015.1, from coordinate 13,208 downwards.
CCATAAAACTGAAAATATATTTATAAACAACAAAGAAAAATGAATAAAAAAAACCATAAAACTTACGTAAATTTTTAAATTTATATATATAAATCTGATAATATAGGAAAAAATGCAGATAATGATTTGTGATCTTATCTTGGGGATTATCCATAAATTACATCTAATTTATGAAGATGGGAGAGTTTTTTTTAACTTTCAATTGTCTGAGACAAAGGAGGAAAACAAAAAATTTTTGTATAAAATATGATTATTAATATAATATAAAATGCAAACTTTGTGTGAAAATTTATGGATAATCTCTTATTAAAAAGATAATTCAGTATAATCAACAGTCTATTTAAGTCAAATACTTTATATTGAAAACCAGTTTATTTAAAAATATATAATAGAATAAAATTAATCAAATTTTCAAAAAATAAAAATCATATTAAAGAAGTAGAAAAGACAATCATGGAAAGAAAACATGAAAATGTAAACAATATTCTAAATATTACAATTTTTAAAAATATTTTTATAAAAAGAATATAATAATAAGAGCCATTTTAAAACAAAATGTCTACAATATCAATTTAAAATAGTAAAATATTCTTTTTAGAAGATTGAAAGAATAAAATAAAGATAAATTTTAAAAATAAAATTTATTTTTATTTTATTCTAAAGTTTTAATTAAATGCTACAGAATTTTTATTTTCTTTTGCCCAACATTTTCATTAAAAGATTGAATAAAAAAATTTTTTCATGTGATTAATTATAAATTAGAGAAATGTATGAAAAATTTAACAGATTCATCCTAATTATATATATACAATATAAAAAGTTTTACCATAGTAGTTTTAGTATGTAAATATAATAGATTTAATGAAAATTTTTACCATTAAATATTTATCAATAACAAATCAAACCAATTATTATCAAAACCAAATGTCAATATGGAATTATGTACAAATAATTTTAAAATATTATATTATAAGTGAAAATTCTAAAACAAGACTTAAAATATCAATTTTTTACTGCAATTTCAAAGTATTCTGACATTTTTGATAAAATCAAATAATTTATACTTAAATAACAAAATCAAACTTAAGTTTGCAATAATATATTAGACAATTTAAATTTCAAAACAGCAAACTACAGATCATCATATTTAAAAAAAAATTATAAAAATAAATATATTTTATAACTAATTTATTAAATAATTACATTTATCATTGAAAATAATAATTAATTTTAAATCATAACTAACAAATATTATATATTTTGAAAAATCCAACAAATAATTTTTAATCTAGATTATATATTCTTTCTTTTCTATAAATATAAAGTATGATTATTTTTCCATACAGTATGAATAATAGAAAGTAACAAACCATAAATTTAAAAAAATTGGATATAAGATATTAATCACAATGTTTTTTTTTAAATTTTTAGCATAAAAAAATTGAATTTTGAAATTTAAAATGAAAAATGGAAAAAATATTTGATCATCAAGCTTTACTACTATATTTAGTTTCAAAATGAATTGGAAGAATTGCTCAATTAGATAAATTTCATCATTCAATACATCATTTTTTTTATTACTATTATATATAGTATAGATGCAATTGAAAGTACCATATAGCAAAAGAAAAGACACACTAGTAAAAGCTGTTAATTCTGTAGAATATAATAAATATAGTTTATTCTTTATGAAGAACATTTTTGAGATTTATAATTATCATCATTACCAATTTATTGTATAGAATTACAAGCAAATTTATTTATAGCTTGATGATGGAGTTTATAACTGTCAAAAATAATTCTCTCATAAAATAAGCTGTATTTATTAAATTCTTCCTAGTTACAAGCTTTTATTATTTATAGTGTTACAATACTCATAGTGTGATAATTATTAATATAAGAAGCCAGAAGAGTTTTACATTAATACTATAAAAGTATTTAAAAAGAAATTTTTTATTCATTCTTCAAGCAAACATATTATTAATTTGTGCATTTAAATTTTATTTGTATCATCTAAGTAACTGTTAGATCAAGTACACTACCATAATATAAGTTGTCTGCTCATTCTATTAATTTCATAAATACATATATAGGCCTATAAATAATTTGACAAACACAGGATTGAAAAAAATTATCATCATTAACAAGGTATATATTAATAAATAATTAATAATAAAAACTATTAATCTAAAAAATAGTGATTTATATTAATTTTAAGCAAAAAATAATAATATAATAATATAGATCTATAAAAACTTAAAATTAGGAAAACTGTAATATTTTTTAAATAAATTGTTTTAAAAATCTATGAAATATGCAAGGAATGTTTTTAAATCTATGGAAATTAATCAAAATTATTTATTAAAAATAACAAAAATATTTCAAGTAAATCACATTTCATATTATTGCTGACTGTTTCAGGTTTCTTTGGATTAAAATCCTGAATGACAAGTTTTTCAACAAACATTTTTAAATTAATTATATAAAATAAGTATAAAACGGAATATAACAACACTTAATCTGAAAAATACGCTAAAATTTTACATAATTTAACTAATAAAACAATATATTTTTTTATTTTTAGATATATCTTTTTTCAATTAAATAGATTCTAACTTGATCTTAAAACCCATTTAAATTTTAATGATCATTAAATAAATTTAATCATGCAGATATGTTTTTCGATTCTTTTTTTTTAAATATTTCGGTAATAAAGCTTTAAAACTTACCTTTTTCTCCTTTCAAAATCTAAGCCTTGCCTTAGGCATTAACAACAATACAAAACTTCTGAACTATTTCTTTCAATAAATAATCATCTAGAATGAAAATTATTCTCTCACAGTTTTCGCCAATTAAAATTACACCTGAAGATTATTTTAAACACAAAAACAACTCTTTTCTTTTTATAAAAATCTTCGAAACGAAAATTCCTATGAACAGTTTACTTGTTCTGCTGTTTACCTCCCAATCGAAAAATGGTTTGGCCTGGCGCGTGCAACTTTCATGATGACGTCATGGTCATTAACCTTTTTAAAAATAAAATACCGTTATATATAAAATAATAAAAAATTTAAATATCATAATATTTTGAATTTTTATATACTTTTTATAATGTTTACTTATATATCAATAAGATTTTTAAACAATTTTATATTACTTACGTCATTAAAAGAGGGATATTCAAACTGCACATGTTCTAGTTACTTTCGTTTTGCCATAGTTTGAGATTTTTTTTTTTGTGCAGGAAAAGAAGTCATCAAAAATGTCAATCAAAAATATTTACTACTCAGGAAAATATTATGATGATAAGTACGAATATCGGTAAGAATTTAAATGTTAAAATATTTAATATTTTAGTGCCAATTTAACTATGTTCAGTCTTCGAAATTTGATACAAAGATAAATTGATACTGATAAATTAACATTTTCAATGAATAATGTGAAATATATACAGTATAAATTTCAGATTCTTTTTAGATACTAAGATAGTTAGGTTTTAAATTTTCAAAAATTGCTAAAAACCATGGCTAAAATACATTTGTTATATGGTAAACCGTTTAAATTGCGAAAAAGAAGACACGTTGGATTGAATAAATTTATATAGCCTATGTAACTAATAATATAATTTATAGCAATTAACTTATTTTAGTATTTCGTGATGTCAGTGTGTATTATGAAATAAAATTTCAAAATAAACAGTTAACGAAGAAGTAAATATAGGCCTAACAAGTAGAATGCATTGTATGACTAAGCACTACAGCACAGTCATAATTACAATAGATGTTAATTACCGTACAATATAATTAATACAAAAATTAAATTAACATAAAGACTGACTGACTAAATTTTAACTAATCCAAAATTTGTATAATTTTGTTACGTTGAATTTTGAGTCAAATAATATACAGTATTTTTTAAGAGCCAAATCATAAATTCTAAAATTATATCTAATTTAGGATTTGTAAAAAATAAAATTAAAAAGTAAGAAGTAAACCTCCTATATCTGTAATCATATGCAATAAGAATAAAAATACCCCATACAATTGTGTTGTTGCATATTTTATATTCTAATACAAATTTGTTATATAGTGAAATATAAAAAAGAATAGGGTAAGAATAAGATTAATTGAAATTAAGACCAAGAAAAGAGTTAATATGTATAAGAATTTTTTTAAAAATGCATATATAGTTTAGAGACAAAACAGAACTAAGCAGATAAACACTTTATTATAATCATAGGCAAATTCAGAAAAAAATGATAGAGCAATAATACTAATAATTGTTTCTAATTTTAAATGATTATTATGTATGTGCTTTTCTCCAAATGACAAGGCACATCACCTATCTGCACTAGATTTATAATTAAAGGAATGTTTTCAACTACTCTCAATTGATTTATTTCAACTTATTATCTATTAAATTTAAGATTTAAATTTTGCATAAAATAGATTGTAAACTGCAGTAGACCAGTTGAAAATGATCAAATGTTCATTTAATTCTAGTAAAGCATTTTTCTGCTTAATACTATTTTGTCTCTTACAAAGTTGTAGAATGTCTACAATCTTAAAATAATCATCATTCCTTAATAGAAAATTAAGGAATTAACAAGACAAATATTTTATTTTATTTTTAAATAAAATTTTAATCATTTCATTTTTTCATTGATATACTGATATTGAGTATTAAGAACCCTGTTGTAGTCCTTGACTTACAACAGGGTTCAGTTTCAAATCCTCTGCTGTCATAAGTCGTAAATGCCCAAAATTTATAGATTTTTGTTATTAATGCTTACTAGAACATTGTATATTATCTTAATAAACATATAGAACACAAAACTATAAGAATCAGACATAAAAGGAACACTTTACATATATCAGATCATTTGATCAGGACTTGAACCTATGGAATTGCATCGACAAATCATAGACTTTATTAATTACATCACTATTGTAAGTATGAATGGTCATAAGTTGAGAATTACCTGTATAGATGGACCTCAATTTACAACCACTCGTATTTATGAATTACATGTACTTCACTATTGTAAGTTCTCTGGATCAATAAAATTCACATTATTCCCCAATTTATGATGATAATTGAGACAAAAGGTTTTATGTAACTTGAATTTGGGGGAAATTGGAAAAATAATTTTGTTAGCAAAAATTTTGAAACAAAAACTATCAGAGCTAGTGGATAGGTGCAGTTACAAAAATTTTTGTAACTGCACCTATATCACATTATGGTGCCATATTGCTCTCTGACTGAAAATAATACCCTGTTTACATTATGCAATATAAACCAGTTTGTAAATGATCGCGTTCAAAATTTAATGAGTTTGAGGGAAGGTGTCGTTCGTGTTATAATAATGTTTAACCACTTTACATTATACAGTTCCATTTCTTCTGAGGGATACACATGGAACTATTGCATTCTCCATTTCAAAGGAATAAAATCACCTTAAATTTGTAATTAAAGCTTTAAATATGTTAACTGTAAGTAAATATATATGAAGTTAGAATAAGATTTAACTTCCAAAGCGAGGGAAAAAATAATGGCGGCACTTCTGTTTCATCCCGAACCAACGTCCAATCAAGAATGAGTTTCAGTTTGAACCCTATAGTTTCCTTGTTCAGCCTAAATCAGTATGCATTAGATGTGATGTTTTCAAATGAGTTTGGCTATCCATATTCCATTCACATTTATGAAATTAAACATGTTCTACGACTTGAACTGGTTTATATTGCATAGTGTAAACAAGGTATAAGACAATGCCACATAACAAGATACATTTAAAAGATCATAATGATATGATCTTTTAAATGTAAACCAATATGTTTGGACTTTATCTTGCAAATATAAATTTTTATGCTCTATAGCTTAAAAATAAAAAATTTGGAAAATTTTTTTTTTTATCTAAGTTCAGATTTATGGAAATCAGATATACATAAGTCAGGGAATGCCATATATAATGAGTTTCTAAGTAATGGTTTAATAAACTGACAGCATCAATGTCTAGTTCTTTTAGTTGTGTGTCCATTAAATTTATTATAATTATTGTGCCAAAGTAAATATTTATAAGGAAGAATCCATAAATTTAAGAGATTTTTAACTTATATTATAGAGTTCAATTTGAACTGAATCTTATCATAAGTCACAGACATCTTGCCTATGATTGATAATTATATCACATGATTTGTTTCATGGATTACACATACAATTGGCTAATTTGAAAGCTAATCTAATTAAAAAATATGAGAGTTTGAAAATGGTTTAATTAATAACTCAATATTTCCATAATTAAACTAGAATTTGTATAATTTCTAATTTAGCAGTTGAAAATATAAATATTGAAAACAATCATTCAATTAATGAATACATCTAAAGTAATAAAATTATTTCTTGTGAAAAAATCTCTTGTATTTGTTTTCATTTTGGATTTATTAATTTCAAGATAAGTTAATAAAATACTTTCCTATAAAAGTATTTGCATAAAGTTTAGTGACTTGCATAAAGTCAACTTTAGAATATTTTTCATAGCAAAATTTTTACATAAAAATTACTTTTTAATTTACAATGCAGCATTTAATTTTATATGATAGTATTATAACAGTAGTTACAATACTGCTATCAATTGTCTTTAACTCTTATTACAATGTTATCAACAATTAACTCTTGATTTAATAAAGTAATTGTAAGTCACAATTACTATATTATATAACATGATAATCATATTACAAATTATATTGTAATATTATTCCCTTATATGTGTTGTCTTATGGATAAATTATTCTAAAAGCACATATTTTAACATAATTATTATGTAAACATTTTTAGTTTTGTAAATGTATGGCAGCATATATAAATTCAACTTGCATAAAATTTGATTGGTATGATATTGTTACAAATATGAGTTTTGTTTAGCATAAATAATACATAATTATATATTTTATAATTTTTAAAATATATATTTTTTTTTTAAATTTTTATGAATTTGAATTAATTTTATTAAATTTGAAGTTTTTGCTGACTAAATGAAAAGACAAATTTTTTTTTCATTTATCAAAGAATGATTGATACTATATATTTCCTGATATCTTATTTATAAAAAAAAAAAATATGTATTTTTATCAATGTTAATTAATAGCTAATGTTATAGTCATGTTTTTCAAGTACAGAAAATTTCAAAATAGATAGTTTTTAACATTTTGATAATCTACTGATAGAACCATGTAGAGATATCAAGATTAATAGCTATATATTTAGAATGAAAAAAGAAAGATTTGAATGCTCCTCTAAAATGCTTTTTTCAAAAACATGAAAATTTGCAAACTGATACAGGTATTCCCCACTTTATGAAAATAATTGGGACCAAAGTATTTTGTGTAATCCAAATCTTGATTAAATTAAAAACTTAATTTTTTAATAAAAATTAAGTCAAAAATTCCTGGAGCTGGATGGACTATAGTGATTACATTTAAACAATGTTACTATGCCATTCCCTGAGCTGAAAAAAGAGATTATATATCTGATATAATCATACTAGTAATATACTTTAAGATCAACAAGCAATATAGAAAATATAAATCTAATAACATGAATTTTTAAATGTAAACTTAATGTTTGCAGTTGTAAACTTATGAATATAGTACATGTTTTTATGCTCTATATCTAGAAAAAAATTATAGAAAATATTATGAAAAATCATAAACATAAACTGATATATATTAAACTTTAATATATTTATATTATATTTCTGATTGTCCACTATTGTTCAAATAACTCATATTTTAATGAGATTTCAAAAGTTAGATATATATTTGGGATAATAAGGAATGATCCCTTTTTGAATGTTTTGATTTTCCAGAAAATTTAATGAACAAAGAGAATACAGATAATTAATTTTTAAAATCTTAAAATATTAATTAAATTAAAAATGTAACACAATAGAACTGAGAGTTTCATATAATCAAAAACTTTGATAACACAATGATTTGGTAAATTATCATAAAACAAACTAGATTTGAATATCTTAACATAATGTATACTTTATTTTCAGGTTAGATTTACTTATTAAATAAGACATATTGTATGATTTAAGAGTGAATTGTCATTCATGTGATGTTGATTTTTTTTTATTTGTTAATTTTTATAATATAGTTGTATTAAAGATAATTTATATATTAAATATAAAATAATAGCTTTCAGTTTTCTATTTTAATCATTATAATCATTGTCTTAAATATAAATAATCAATTTTTTTTATTAAAAGAAAAATTTTGAAATATTAAAATCTGAGAAATTTAATATACTATATTGCAGATATTTTTTTGTCTAGATAGACAGACACATTCAATTAATGATGTTAAGATAAAAATATTTTACTCCATTCTCAAATATATCAATTGTTTTTGAAGAATTAAATTCCAATTAATGCAGCAATAATAAATATTGTTTGTATATCAGTATTGAAACTATTTGTTCAATGGTGGCATTAAGGGGATTGCTTGAAGAAACTCAAACCTAATAATTTCAATCAACACTTCTCAAAGCTCAAATAAAAATAGTAACCGAAAACTTATCTTGAATAGTTCTTGCTGTGCAAACACCATTCAAGACAAATTTCCCTAATCTCTTCCCATCAAATTGCCATCATTAAACTCCTCATATATAAAAATTCTAGACATGCCACTGTTCTTATTAGAAATTATTAAAAATACTAATTAAAGAATCTGTATGATTATATAGTTAGGATAGTCTCTATGTAATCTAAAAGTGAATTCTAAATATTATAATTGAAGGTCATAAGGAAAATTCTAAAAAAAAATTTTCAATCCATCATATATAAGTTAACTTCAAATAATATAAACTGGTTATTTATAAATAAATAATATATCATTTATATGAAACATTTTCAAATTTTGGGCAAAACATTATTTATGACATGTTTGTCCACAATACATTTTTGTATTTTTTCAATTATTATATAAATTTTCATTAATCTTGTTCAGTTTGTGTTTACAAACATGATTACCTGTTGGTCATATTTGTAATGCCATATCAGCCATGACCTATATCTATTACTTGTCTTTCAGTATATATTAGCTATAAACAAACTAGATTCTTGGAAGAAATAAAGGACAAAGGACACTATATATTAATAATAGCAAATTAATATTTTTTGGACATTATCCATCAGTATGCATTAAATAGAATGATAGAACACATTTTAAATACAGTATTAAATTTAAATGTGTTCTGTTTGTATCTCATGTTTCTTTTGCATATTAAGCTGTGAAAATTGCAGCACATAGGTAATTGAATAATACAGTAGATTGTTTCAGAAAATTTTTTCTTTCAAAATATAATAAATATATATCAAAAATTTCTTCCTTAAATCTCATACAATATAAACTAGCTTTTATTATAAGCATTATAGTTTTTGTTAAAAATAAACTTATTAAATGATTTTTTTTTCTTATAGGCATGTTGTGTTGCCAAAGGAAATTGCTCGATTAGTTCAAACCAGTAAACTCATGACAGAAGAAGAATGGCGAAAAATAGGTGTTCAACAAAGTCATGGCTGGATACATTATATGATTCATAAACCTGGTAAATATATTACCATCACTGTTTTACTGTATATGGTATTATACATAATTTTTTAATTATTTTACATACTAATAACTATATTGAAACTATATAAACTAATATTGTATAGAGTTTATATAGTTTGATTTTAATATCCTAATTTTATTTCCAGAACCTCATGTTTTATTATTCAGAAGACCAATTCAAGGTAAACCACCCAGCCAAGAAGAACAGATGCAACAAGATGAAGATGACTTATGATCTAAAACATAGTGACTGTAAATAATGTATATCTGATTTTGTCTTAGCTAATAAAGTTGAAATCTTTTTTTTTATTTTTGCAACTATTTTTATATCTTTTGTTTAGAATTTAATGACAATAATTTTAAGGTAGCTAATATAAACAAGGAATGTAGATCACTTCTCTTGATTAAGTTCAATAAAAGTATTTATAATAACTATTATATTACAGTATTAAATTTCATTAATTGATACTTTTTCAGTATATTAAATCCATATGTTTCAAAATGTTTGTTAATTATTTATTTTGCAAAGAAGTAATGACTAATCTAGAATTAATAACTAAAAAAGTTTATTTCTATTCGTTTATAATATTGTATATGCATAATGATTATTAAAATATTTTAAATAAGATAAAATTTGTGTTGTTACTGTTGCATATGCTGACTTTTTTTTATCTGATTACTTTATATTAAATGTTTAGTGAACCTACTCATATTAAAAATTTCTAATTGACTATATAAGTCTGATGTTTTTTAATAGGATTTTATTATATATTTTTCAGCATCAATAGCACAATGTATAATTGACTCTTTCCATTCTAGAATGGAACAATTGAATAAATGATAAAATCTAATTGTCATCATAAACTGTCTAATTTTTAATGAAATCCATAATATGATTGAAATCTGAACTGCGGAAAATGTTATTTTTGACTGCTTTATTGACAGTTCAAAAGTTTTCTTTTCCTCTAAAAAGATACATGAAGTTTTAATTCGTTTTAAATATTTTAACGCACGTAATTATAAAACGGTAAATGCCGTTTTGCATTTAATTTTCTCATCTTCGATTTTCAGGGGTGAAAGATACAGTAACTTATGCAAATTTAAATATACGAAACGCATAACTATGCTATCCCATACGTTGTTGCGTAATAAGTCAACTATAAAGATTCGGTTTAATTTAAAATTTTTACTAACGTTATGTAAATGTTTTTTAATGCTACTTATAAATGATTACCAAGTGTATTGACAAATTTAGTTCTATCGCGGAGAGATCAACTGGACTTATATAAATTGGTTGTGCGCTTCGATCCCGTATCCTCTATAGAGTACCGAAGCGTTTCCACTTAGTCGATCGCTTTAAAGCGAGACTATTAAAAGACAGGTATTACGACGCTCATCATAAGCCGCGCAACACTGATCAGAAAAGGATAATCCAAGGTTTCACTCCTGAAAAAACATTTAAAGATGGGAATCTGAACTGAATTCTAGTCAGCACTGACTGCATGGAAACACTTTGGTTTTTCCATCTTAAGTTTGGAATAAAATCGGGTCCAGTCTCTCGAAATTTATTCGGAGGCCTGTTGTTAATCATCGTTCTCAATTTGGCTGATTCTCAACAGCTGGGCAATCTGTGACAGACTGTTTTCGTTCCGTTATTTAACGGATTGGGAATGGCATATGTTGATAAAGCTTGAGCCAAATAGCAAGCTAACAATTTTACCATGCAGCCATCTGGCTCAAAAGAGACGACTTTTTTGCGAGTGGATAGCGCCATTTTCCAACCTATTGGTTATTACGTGACAGTAAATTCAGGTCCTACAATACATCTACCACACTCGTGGAGAGGATCGACCGAACTATAGGGGACGAGCAGAAAGTCGACGGACCCAGACTTTCTGTATAAAATTTCCAGAGAGTACGATTCAGATTCAATCCAAACTTTGGATAGACAGTGAAATATGTCAAATTTCACACGGCCAGTCCACTCACTTGTCAGTAATAAGATGATTTAAACATGTTATAATGGAAAAAGAACAAATTTATAAAAATGCCAATTTTTATGATGATGAATTAGTGAATTAATTAAGTTTTCTAAATTAAGAGTTTCTTTTTAAATTCGGTTTCCACCCAAGAAAATTATAAGCTGAGGAGTCATTAAAAAATTAATAGTAGGTTATCGGCCTGCTTAAGTGCCTTTAAAAGTGCTATATTCAATAGTTACATTAGGTGTATTGGCTGCTGATATATTTCGGTTTTCATCCTGGTCAGGGATCGAATCCATCTACTTCTCCTTTGAAATATATACGAGAAATCTATCGATTCCTATCTTATACATTCTTTTAACCCCGCCGTGGATTTTTTAACTTATGAATGGATTAAAATATCCCGCTACTTAATGAACAGCGATTAGTGTACTAAAAAATATATTCCATGATTACCTGGCTGAGGATGATTGAAGATCTTGTTGAAACACTTATTCAATTCTGAATCTGATTCATTATCGATGATATTTTTTAACATGTTCGTTTATTATCTTTTTTTAATAATATTTATTTCTGATAAGTTATATTTTATGAAATATTTTCAAACTTTCTTAAATATTTTAATGCTTTATTTTTTTTTTCGTTTACAGGTATATTCGTAGAGGGCAGTATATTCTATTCCATGTTTATAATATTGTAACTGAAACGAAGTTGCTTAATAGTTTTTTAAGGTTTACAATTTAATATTAAATAAAATAAAAAAATGTCACATTACGGATCGCAAGAATACAGTGGAGCGATATTACCTGCTCCAGTAGCATTTATTCAAACACTATCGCATCAAGTTAACGAACACGACGTTGAAACATTAATTCAAGCCCAGCAGCAGATGTAAGATTTTAATTATGAAAAATAAATATATAAAGAATTTTAAAAGATAAAAATGGTACACGTTCATTTTACGTACCCCATGTCTGTAATTGGTGAATTATATACATACGTATAATTTTTATTCTATACTATTTTTACTTGATCGTTTCATTTTAATCTTTTCAATATTCAAAATCATTTTTGAAGTTATAATCATGGTGTAGTACATAAATTAACATTCTACTGTTTAGAAGCATCGGATAGGCAAGATTTGAAATAGTTTTCTAATTTTGCTGTTTTCATCCAAAATACAACGATTCATCAAATTGCCTGAAAATATTTAATTTATTATGCATTGCAAATTATATTAAAAATTATATTTTTGTAAGGAATAATATTCTTATTATATAAACAATCTTTTCAGTAGGCTTGATTTTTTAATGATTACAATAAAATATGTGAATTTTATATAAATCAGATAATATTTATGTGAGCTTTGTTGAAAGATAGCAAAAAAAACGAATTAATCCATATATCTTTTTATTCCAATTTGAAATAAAAAGTATATGGATTAGGCTTGTTATTTCAGTTTATAATAGAAATTTTCAATATATATTTTTCATAAAGGACAATATTCCATTTAGTGTATAAGTGTATATATATAATCTGTCCTGGCTAAGAAAAACCCTGATGTAAACAAACAAGATGTAAAGAGGCTTAAAAGTGTAACGTTATTGGCTGA